>JANFOE010000896.1:0-159368 GCA_025667525.1 Glebionis coronaria
ATATAATATATATATATATATATATATATATATATATATATATATATATATATATATATATATATATATATATATATATATATATATATATATATATATATATATATATATATATATATATATATATATATATATATATATATATATATATATATATATATATATATATATATATATATATATATATATATATATATATATATATATATATATATATATATATATATATATATATATATATATATATATATATATATATATATATATATATATATATATATATATATATATATATATATATATATATATATATATATATATATATATATATATATATATATATATATATATATATATATATATATATATATATATATATATATATATATATATATATATATATATATATATATATATATATATATATATATATATATATATATATATATATATATATATATATATATATATATATATATATATATATATATATATATATATATATATATATATATATATATGTATATATATATGTATATATATCTATATATATATATATATATATATATATATATATATATATATATATATATATATATATATATATATATATATATATATATATATATATATATATATGTATATATATATATATATACATATATATATATATATATATATATATATATACATATATATATATATATATATATATATATATATATATATATATACATATATATATATATATATATATATACATATATATATATATATATATATATATATATATATGTATGTATATATATATATATATATGTATATATATATGTATATTTATATATATATATATGTATATATATATGTATATTTATATATATATATATATATATATATATGTATATTTATATATATATATATATATATATATATATATATATATATATATAAATATACATATATATATATATACATATATATATATAAATATACATATATATATACATATATATATATATATATATATATATATATATATATATATATATATACATATATATATATATATTTACATATATATATATATATATACATATATATATATATATATATATATATATATATATATATATATATATATATATATATATATATATATATATATATATATATATATATATATATATATATATATATA
The DNA here is from genome assembly GCA_025667525.1 of Glebionis coronaria. NCBI lineage: Eukaryota > Viridiplantae > Streptophyta > Magnoliopsida > Asterales > Asteraceae > Glebionis > Glebionis coronaria. The sequence continues at coordinate 1,199 of JANFOE010000896.1, forward strand.
TATATATGGTGAGTTCTTTTTAGAACCAAATAAATATACAGAACTGTGATAAGCATCTTTTTACTTTTAGAATGCACATGTATTTTTATCGTGTTAGTTTACAAAGTAGACGTGCATGGATTATCATCGTGTTAGGTCATTAGATACATGTATTCAAGGACCATGCACATGTATTTTGTTTCGTCTGTATCATAACTACCTTCTCGATGGATAATATAAAAACGCATGTGCACTCTTCATATCGCTCATCATACTTGGATTTATAACTATAAAACAATTATTAAACGTATAATTTAAACATTACGAAAAAATACATATGCATTATTAAGAATAAAAGGTAGTTCTCGCAGTTCTGCACATTTTATTGGTTCTGAAAAGAACCTTACACTATATATATATATATATATATATATATATATATATATATATATATATATATATATATATATATATATATATATATATATATATATATATATGTATATATATATATATATGTATATATATATATATATATATATATATATATATATATATATATATATATATATATATATGTAGGTCTTTATCTAAAAATAATCATTCATTCTTTTTTATATTTAATTATATTCAAAGCAGTATGGTATCTCAAGGAACTGATTCATCGTCAAGTGTCTTAGAATTTTTTATAGAAGATCTATTGTATATAAATTAGATAATTATATTTACATTTATTCTTTAATGTATATTATTTTGTATTAACTGTATTATAACAATTTTAACACACTGTTACAAGAGGGAGTTTCCACCGAATCATTTTGTGTTTGATGTTTACCATGGAAGTCGTTTCTTTTTTGATCCGTTGAGATATGGTGATAGTGGAACAATTTTAGGCTTCAAGCCACCTATGTCTGAAAGGATGACGTAACAAAAATGGTGTGATTTATTAAAAGATAAAGTAAATGTTGATTAATTTACCAGGGATCTTAATCCCTTTTACCCAAAAAAAGTAAATGTTGATGTCTAAGTTTGGTTTTATTGTAAACCAAATTGTACACTAGAAGAAGGCTCGAATCTTGTTGAAAATGATAAGGATGTCAAAAGAATGTATGATTTTGCTGGATTGCACGGCCTGCTAGATGTGTACATTGACCAAATGCATGAGGGTCTCTTGAGTGTTTACTATACTAAGAACATGTGTTCTTATGATTCTGATGAGGAGGTAACCTCAAAAAATCATAACCTGAAACAAGAGATGGGAACAAACCAACAAGCATCGGACGTGGATATTGGGGATGCTGGCTCAAAGGAAGTTACTGATGTTGGAGTGTCGCAGAAGAGCGAATGTGGTCCCACCAGCCAAATTATCCAACAATTTAAAATGTTGTTCCTGTGTGGCGGTTTATTTTCTTTAATTTTAACCCTTTCCTATGTTTTATCTTCGTAATAATAAAATGATTTACTTGTGTGTTATTACATGTATACCACAGTATAGCTTTAAGCCACCAAACTCCACCTATGTCAACTTAAAGATGCCTTAATAGTACGGTAATATAACTATGAGTTGTCTACATCAGTAATTATACCGCAGGGGTTTTAACCGATGACTGCTCTACTACGGGATAATGCTTTAATTCGTAATACTCTACCTATGTAAACTACCTAGTACTGATATATTAAGCTTATAGGGTTGTGATACTAGACATCGTATTTAATGCAACATTCATAAACCTAACATGTAAAGGAAAATAATAAAGTTTTTTATTAAAGATTAGGCTTGAAGAACATAAATTTATGTACAAAAAAATCATAATGGATTCGTCCTCAAACATTTTAACTGTTTATTTGGTTTGTGATGGCGTGAGTTATGGTGTTGCACTTCCGAACAATATTACTTACAAGAACCTAGTTATGTTCGTGCGAGACAAGTTCAACATCGACGATACATATGATATTTCTATATCATATCAAATGGGTTCAAATCATGTACACATAGTTGATGATAGTGATTTGTACTTCTTCTGGCTAGAGGTATCTAAAACAATGTCTAGAACGTCTCATAGTTTATACATTCAAAAGGTAAAACTATCATCTTCAAAAACTATAGATTTAGATCTTAATTCCAATCCTAGTGTATCTGCTATTGATGAATTTGAATGGAAGAAAAATAAATTTACTTTTAAAAATGAACCACCTGATTCACCCAAATCAAACAATGGCGTTCACAATGAATCAATTTAACTTTGGAGAGGAAAGATCTCAACAAAATCAGGCACAGTTTCCGTGGCGTGAATATGCTTTTGGGGGAGGATCACAAGAGACAGGGTTTGGATGGAATCCTGTTAACCTGGATGATCCTTGAGAAACTAGTGTTGATGATGCATATGATCAAGATTAGGCATTTGTTTTCGGACAATGTTTATGATGTATGCATATTGTTACCTATGGATATGCTTTTGTTTGTTGAAGTTGGATGACTATGAATATTGTTTCAACATCAACACTAGTTTGCTAAAACATGTCACAAAATATTCATAGTCACAACATTCTTAGGTCTTCAAATGCTAGGAACATTCCACGTTCATGGATAAAACATTTTGTGATCGTAATAAAAATGAAGCATTTTTTCACGATAGGCAAGAGCAGTTTGTATCGGATCATCAATTGTGGCTAACGGGATCCAGTTTGCTAACCTAGCATTTAAAGACCTAATTATTTAAAGGATATGACAAAACAAAAGAAGTTTGAAAAAGTAATATGACAGTTAAAAAGGCTGACCTATAAAGAAACATGCAGAGAAAGACACCGCAATCACCATACAGCCCACCCTGTTTTGGAACATGATCGTCATGTTTAAAAGAAATAGTATAAGTAGAAGGATCAATTTCTTTATTTTCAAACACGCCGGTTTGTTTCATAATCAATGGTAGGTTTTCCACCAAACAGCTCCTCATCTCTAAATACGAGGGCCAGAATTCATCAACAAACGTAACTTGACTGTCACAAAACGTAACTACTCCAGAACTAATGTCAAACACTACCAGAGACCAATGACAATATGGTTCGTTGATGGGAATAAATACCTATTTATAATGTCCATGAAATAATCCAGAACAATAAAATAGATATATGTTTTGATTTTAGGAAAACAATGAATTGTACGTACCCGTTCAACATCTTTCAATGCTAACGGGTAAAGTTGATTGTCGACGTAGAACAGTGGCAAAGATCCTTGAAGCAGAAATGACATAAAATAACAACTAACCATAGACCAATCATGTTGCTCGTGCGGGTGTACCACATGTAAATGATCCAAAGGTCAATATGCTATATCAGAAAGGAAAATACTTTTATGGTTAGGGGGATTTGAAAGATTTAACCATAAATAATATAGGATATATTATTATGTTTACCTCGTCAAGTATCCATCCTTTGCGCTTTTCATCAAGAGCACATAAAGCTAGCCATAATCTTCTATCAATAGTAATATCATTGCACCAAGGGAATGAAGGTTTATTTAGTTCATAACAATTACACAAACCCTAAACGAGATCAAAGCACACATAGCGAAAGCGATTTAACAAGATCATAATAATAACACAACTATAATTAATCGAATTAGGGTTACATACCTTTACGCTAAAGCAAATCCACAAGATAAAGAACGAATCACCAATTCGGGTTTATACCATATATAACCAAGATATAGTCTAAAGTAAGACTATATTACGATCTTGTACACACGTAATACAACGAGCTAACTGTGATTCTAGCACGTGTAAACCGAGCTATAACACTTGTAGAAAATCTACATAACAACCCTAGAGAGGGGCTAGGACTAGATTTAAACTAATACCGAGCACCAAGAAAAAACCACACCAAACCCTTTGTGGGTTGGTGTTGCGATCGGTCAAGAGAGAAGGATAGAAGAGAGATTGAGGTGTGTGGAATTATGAGGGTGAGGGGATGTATATATAGGCCTAGTAAATCTTGTAGCCCAACAAATAAAAGGAAAGTTTTTTCTTTCTTCCCCTTGTGCCCTAACCGACGGTCGAACACCCCTCTATGGGGTGTTCTGGAACAATCCGTCCTTCTTTCTTTTAAAACCTATTTCTATATATTCCATAAAGTTCGTTAATACTTAACTCTTAATTATTTAACGACCGTTAATGTTATATCTCGCTTTAATTTAATAAACGTAATAAATATATTTATTAAATAAATTAATAAATATATAATAAATACATTTATTATATAAATTAACTCTTTACATATTTTGTGCAATCCCGTAATCTCGAGTTCGATCCTATCACACGACCATTAAATATAAGTCCATAAACTTTCAGCTCCCACTTGGACATATTTCGAATATCGTGACTACATTGACTAGCTTCTAGTTACACTAGCAATGTCACTAGTACAATTCGAGTAAGGTCTCCTGGATAAAACCTTTTAATGATTCATCATTATTATTATCTTTTTATTTCTAATACAACGTTAATAAGGATATGGATCTTAGTCATTCCTTTCATTAACCATTATGTTTCTCGTTCACAGATTCAGTAAGATTACCAAAATAAATTTGGGTGTGGCCACACAAACATCTTACTAATCCCACAAGGGGACCAGCTGTATATTAAACTCCAAAACGAAATTGGAGGAAATAAATTCCATATTGACTACAAGCAAAACTTATGAATTTTGCAACACTTCTGAAAATAATCCTTATAGCTACTTGTTACGTTTAGCGTTAGATTAATTCACATAGATGCACTAGAGTCATAACAGTTTCCTGGTATCTCAAGTCTAAAGATAACTATTTATAATCTACTTAGTGACAAAGATCCACAAGGTAAAATCATATAGTTGGGATAAGTCCAATATTCAATTCATCGAATATCATCCAAAAATCTAGCAATATACTTTCAAGTATACTCTATCGCTATTTTGATTTGTCTTAATTTAATAATATTCCCATATTATTAATCGACAACGGACATTTAGCATAACAATTTATTCATAGATTAAAACATGTAAAATAGGATACAAAATTAAGTAATAAGAATAAACGAAACCCAACCTTTATTTTATTAAATAATAATGTCTTAACATCCTTTATCCAAATATTAATCACAGATTTATTGCATGAGTTCGCTAGCTAGTTGCATCCCAATAGCCTTGGCATGCTTAACTACCTTTGGTCTAGGCAAAGCCTTAGTAAAAGGATCAGCTACGTTATCATCTATGTGAACTTTTATTAATTTGATTTCATGAGCTTCAACTTGTTCTCTGACGTAGTGATGTCTACGCTTAAAGTTTCTGGCGCCTTTCATGACTCTGGAATCATTGGCGAATATAATTGCAGCAGAATTGTCGCAATATATATTACTAGGTTCTTTTATTGAAGGCATCACTCCAAGATCTCCAATAAACTTCCTAATCCGAACAGCTTCCATTTCAGCTTCTAAAGCAGCCATGTACTCAGATTGAGTAGCATGCATTGCAATCGTTGCCTGTTTCTTGCTCTTCCAGTCAACTGCTCCTCCATTGATAACAAACACGTAACCCGTCTGAGACTTCGTATCGTCTTTATCACATTTCCAGGACGCATCACTGAAACCTGTCACATTCAGTTCTGTGTCTAGTTTCCCTCCAAATACCAAAAATGTAAAACCCGCATGCTTTCACCATGAATAGTACCTTAAGATCTTGCGTATATAATTAGAACTATCCTTTTATAACATGTTTACGTTTCACGTATAAGAATTATTAGTATTATGTACGTGTTATAACACGATAAGTATTCACTACGTATAAACACACTAATATTATTTCAATAATAATTAAAATCACGAGCATACGAACATGAAATCATGAACGTAATTTAATCACGAGCTAATATTAATTACATATATATATAGTTATCACGAACTAATATTACGTATGTATATATATTTATTACGAACACGAATAAATATATTAAGTCTCGATCGATAACTAATTAAAACACGTAAAACACGAACACGATAAAATACGAGAATACACTATAATATTTAGACTCGAGAAAAGTACGGGTTACCCCATGTGGGCCCCATACCAAGAAATTAGGAAGGAGGAATGGGCCAAGCCCATTTTAATTTTTTACTAAAACATGGAATTAGGAAAGATTTTGGTTATTTTCACATTACAAGAAAAATAACAAAAACCCTAAAAGTTTTCTTCCTTCTTCCTTTTGTTCCTCTTTGGCCGCCACCTACAATCACCATGGAGGGGTGATTCGGTTTGATTTTAACCTTGGAATTATTACAAGCATTCGTGTGTGTTCATCCTTGATCGATCCACGCATTCGGTATAACCTTTTTAATCCTTTTCTTTTATGTTTTGATTTATTAAATTACATAAGATCATGATGTTTTTAAAAACTAATTAAAAACATTTATTAAACATGTCTATGATTATGGGGTAGATCAAAACAAGAGTTTTTAGGGGTGTTTGTCTAGCCGACGCCTAAACCGAACCCCTAAGGGGTCTCGGCTTGGCTTGTGAACCACCACCGAGACCTCATGGTCTCGGTTTGGTGGTGTGGGTCCCACGGCAGCAGCAAACAAGGGGAAACCCCGAAGTGGTTCAGGGTACGGTGTCGATTTCATGTCCGGTTCATGGTTTCTAGTCAAGATCCGGTTCACGGTTTATGTTAAGATTTTTTTTTTATAATCATATGTTAAAATTAAATTAATAAATATGACATGATTAATTTAATAAACATGACTTAGGTTATAATTTAATTATTAAAATCATGAAATTATTAACCTAAGTATTTTTATATTTTCTAGACTTATAATTAATTAATTATTTAAAAACCATGGTTATAATTAATTAATTAACATGACTTAGGTTATATTATTAATACATAATAATACATGTTTTAACCTAAGTATTGAACTTTATTTAATTAAAAACATGATATATTTAATTAAATACTTTTAACCTATAGTTTATTTAAATTACATGTAATAATTAATAAACTATACATTATATCAGTATGACTTAGAAAATAATCAGAAAAACACTTAGGCTTATATACTTAGCTTATTTAACCAGCTTATATCTAATTATGGAAACTTTCTATTTTTAGAAACTTATTTAATTAAAGTAGCTGATCTATTTATAGAAACTTTCTATTTTTAGAAACTTATCTTTTTAAAGCAGTAATTCTATTTTTAGAAACTTTCTATTTTTGGAAACTTTCTATTTTTGGAAACTTTCTATTTTTAGGAACTTTCTATTTTTGGAAACTTTCTATTTTTGGAAACTTTCTATTTTTGGTAACTTTCTATTTTTGGAAACTCTCTATTTTAGGAAACCTGCTATTTTTAGAAAGTTACTTATTATTACATAGTAAGTATAATAATACATGAAATACCATAAATACCTAATCAGAATAGACAGAATATAAGATAAACACAGTTTAAGGCTTTAAACAGTAAAACATGACATGAACATATAAAATAAGCTAAGACATGACATAAAACCAGTTACGTATTTAGTAAGCAGATACTCATTCATGTATGTATTTATGTAGCATTAGTGATATCGAAGTAGGATTCTCCTTAGTTCATCTTCTTCATTCACTAGACATAAGGTACGGATTCTCGTCCTTTCGGTATGGACATTCTTTCCTTATTTGGATTCCCCGTATGCAGCCAACTGTTTTCCCAATATATGTTTATATGTTTGACTTGCTTATGTTTAATTTAGAATACATATAGCCATATACATGCATGACCAGTTTCACCTAGTTATGGAGGTACCATAACCATAACATTAGAGGCACTAATGTTATGACTTCACCACGGCGGAGTGATTGCTCGTGGTGTCCCTTCAGCTTTTGGCCATATTATCATATTTATCATGTGGGGCGTATGGGTGCATCCTAGTTACATGTTTTCAGCAGATTACTCAGTGTGAATGTGGTGTGTGCCTTGCATCCTTCACAAGGAGCTGATCCCTCTTACCCAGAACCAGTATATTAAATTAGAGGCAGCCCCTCTAATTTACATGATGAGGTCACCCCTCCAAGTATTCATGCACGGTGGATTTTCATGACCTATATTGGCTAATGGTAAAATATGCTAAACAGTTTTCATAAGATAAACATAAGGCTTTTCAAACTATAAAACCAGTTTTATGAACATGTTCCAGGTTTTCCAGGACTTATACATTTCCGATGCCATTAAGTCTTTATTATGTTTTAGTCATTTATACCATGTCTATATCCGTGCACTGAGCGTTTTGCTCAGTCGTTACTTTCCTTTCCATGTCCCAAAACGGCAGGTACCCTAGGAAAGACTCGAGCATTTGGAGGACGTGCATAGGATGGAAGCTGCTAGAGACTTCTTTTCCTTTTTGCCTTCACATACTTATGCTTGCTTAGTCTTTCATTCATTTCTTTTACTTTATTATGTTTTGGGCTTATGTTTGGGAACCGATGTTTGATTCTGGTTATCCCTATGGTCATGTAATGTTTCAAACATTTATCCTTGTATGCTTTGATGACACGCCATAATTACGCGTGACATTCCATTTATCAAAATGGGGTGTTACAATTATGGTATTAGAGCCAAGGCTTTGACCTGTAGGCTCTAAAACTTGACCTGTGACTAGTGGGTAGTCACTAGGAGCTTCCTAAGCCAACGTTTGTTATTCTACGTATTGATGTTTTCAGCGCATTGTTGCTTTAACCATGATGTTTTCAGCATCTTGAGGTTTTAACCTTGATGTTTTCATCGATATTGTTTTACTAATATGGATGGACAACCGTCATTCATATTTAGTTATGTGTCATTGTTTTATGCATAATGTTCCTCGTAAACTGTGACTATGTGGACTGAACCCCAGTAGTTCATAATTAGTCACATAAAAATTTTCTGATAAGTTTTGATAGATAAGTTTCATTTATTTATGTTTCATGTATCATTGTTGCAGGGATTATGACTAAGTAATGGTTGGTACAGGACTGGCCCTATTTAGTCGCATGTGCTTTTATCGAAACTTTTAACTTTGGGACCGACCCATAGGCGTCCCCTCGCCATGTATTTTGTTATGGTACCGACCCATAGGCGTCCCCTCGCACATATAAAGGTTTTTATAAACTACATTACGCATTCAAAACTCTTTTTCATGCATAAAAGTTTTCTCATGATTTACTGGCAAAAAAATTTTCATGTCCCCCCATAAGTTAATATGTTTTTATGTCAAGTATGTTTTCATACTGTCATGGTTAACTCCAGTTTCGTGTTGATTATGTTATACACTCCTTCATGATAAATGGTTTCATGTTTCTTCATGTTAATTCCGTCTTCATGTTGATTACGTCTTACGCCTCTTTTGTTATTTATGCTTTCATTCAAGGCATTGTTGGATTTCATTGAATCCTGCTTTCATGATATTCATGGTTGGTTTTCACTGATCATACTGTCAGGCAAAATCATCGTTGAATTTTGTGTAACCACAATTTAACGTTTTTTGATACAACCAGAATGATGTCTATGCTAATACTGCCAGGTTATCATGATGGTTTTCATAACCGTTTAACCAATATACTTTCCTTAAATCATGACAAATGATCGACCCCAATACCGATCATTTCATGTGCATTCCATGTGTACTCCACGTACCGTATTCCATGTGTATTACACGTACCTAAATCCATGTGTATTTCACTTGCAATACTTCACGAGTATTCCCTAGTCGATTCTAAATAATCTCAGGCGTATGTTCACTTGCTGATATTCTACAAGATTGCCGACGCCGCTCATAACTTGGAGATGTTACTAAAGGTTGACGCTGCTGACGTTCGGAGACGCTACGAGATGCGGATGCTGTTCACAACCTGGAGATCCTACAAGACGAAGACAAAGGCGTCAGAGCAAAGCAATTGGACGAGAAGATGCTTCACCATCAGACGATTTCCATCAATCATTGTCCCAAATTCTTAGTTACATGTCACACGTCATTCGGCTGTCATTTCAGCCATATGAGTGCAAACCGGTACCAGCCGGCCGCTCAGCTGAATAGTTACATGAATCACGGTCATGAGAATGACCGTCATGGAACTGACAGACAGGACGATATTAACCACTACCATGACAGAACTATCCTAGAAGTCGCAACCGAGGCTCCGGCTGCGGACGTGATCAGACATACAAAGGATCAGTAGTCCAACCGATCCGCCAAGTCTGGCATAATAACCTAATATTGTCGTTCTATTGTTTTACGTCCCGAGACACATGTCAAGACATCAGTCAAGACACATGTCTCACGTATACTTTCTCGAGACACATGTCAAGACATCAGTCAAGACACATGTCTCACGTATACTTTCTGAAGACACATGTCAAGACACCAGTCAAGACATATGTCATGCTTATAGTTCCAAGACACGAGTCAAGACACATGACTCACGTCCAACTATGGAACATTTCTAAGAAATTCAGGGTACCCTCCAAGGGTATATCCATTTTGTTGTGCCATGTATTAATCAGGCCACAAGAATTTCAATACCATTACCGGCGCATCAGTGAGAACTGTCACGTTGTCGATGTCACTTTCATTTCTTTCACCATATTTCATATATTCATGACCATGAAGGACGCCTTTTGTATTCCCGCGTATACGAAGGTTTTCCTTCAGCTTAATGATGAGATCCAAACTGCTAACGCATTTCCTCGGACAAACACGAGATGGATTTTATCCTAATTATGGACTATGAAGAGCACACCATGCTACGATTCATAATTATGTACAGTAATGTTAAGGCTCCTGAATACATTCAGCTTGATTTTCCATCAGGAAAATATGTACAAATTATCTATGCTTACAAGCATGTGCGTTGTTAGCCATGGTCGCTAAAATTTTCTAGCTGTCAGTAAGACACGACCACTTAGTCTTTTACGCATAGCCAGTTGATTATTCCAAAATCTTCCTATACATTCCAGAAGAACCTACAAGGAGAAGAATGGTACCATGAGATTATGTGTCGACTACCGTCGATTTAAACACATCACCATTTATAACCGTTATTCTCCTCCATGTATTGACAACAGGTCCAATCGACCTTATAGTGTTAATCACTTTTCCAAGATCGAACTCATGATCATGCTGCAAACAGTGATGAGTGAAAGAGCAGGACATGTCCATGACTGCTATTCGTATACGACTCGGTCATGCTAGATTTATGATTTTGAATTAGTCTCATCAATGCTCCAACGGCTTTATAAGAGTGAGTTTCCATGAACTCATAGCAAATTCATCAGTGTTTTCATTGAGGATAACCTGATTTCCTTTAAGCCTAGAGAATAACAGGAAGACCATATCTGCACTATGTTGCAAATTCTTTGACAAGAGAAATTTTACCCTAGAAATTTTTCCAATATCAATTCTGTTCGATTGCAGTGACACGCTGAATCACATTGGTTTCTACGGTTAATCTTACCATGACTCTGCTTATGCGTAAAGGAGAGAACCCTACACTACATTAGGTGTTCTAGAAAATCCTACGCTAAGAGAAGTATAGATTCAGAGACTCAGAGTTTCGCAACCTTCTATGTATCAAGTTTCTACGAAGCAGGATACAGCTACGTCCATATCTATGTACCTGACATACAACAGGCTAAGATAGGACACCAACAGACTGGGATGTTTTCATCATTTGAAATTGTGAATTAGAAATGGGACAAGATCTCCATGGATTTTAGTTACCAGATTAATGCAAACTCAGAAGAAACATGATGCTATCTGGGTTATTGCAAACAGTTTGATCAAGTCTGCAAAATCCTTACATCCGCAAGGATTTCAGAACCAACAGACTGATCGGACATGTTCCAACCAAGGCTCATCCGATCACTTGGCAATCCCTCAGTTATCGGGTCAGACAAAGATTCGCAATTGTGCTCCTTATTTACTTCACGTCTTCGCGCTCGCGTTCATGACACTATGATATCTCGGCTTACGATTTTACGTTCATTTTCCTAATTCTGGGAAGTTTTGCAAGAACTTGAGAGACCAGACCCAAGTTTAGTATAACTCCCTATCCTCAGATAGACGTTTCTCGTCATGTACTATGTCTCACCTTGTAGCGTTTGGCGTCACCGCCATTATATTCTATGATCACGATATGTTTCACATGTCATGATCACTCCACGTTCCTCATATCATGGTCAAGATATGTTACACGTATCATGGTCACGATATGTTTACTCATACTACACTCATCATATCTCAACGTATCACGTTCAAAAATTTTCATGTATTACGTTCAAAAAATTTCACGTACTACATTTCTTTATGTCTCGCGCATCGTTTCTAATTATCAGTTAAGTCAGATTGTCTTGCATCGTAACGTTTTAGTTTCCCTTGCACGTTAATTCTTATTCCCTCGATCAAATTTAGGGGATCTACCTTACGTTGATAACCAAGAATTTCTTCGTATTTCAAGTCAAGGTCAGGAGGAACAAGATTTATCTTTTCTGTCAAGATCTGTGAAGGAACCGTTCCAAGAGGGAAGTCACTTGGAAACGAACAAGTTCATCCGGACTTCTTATCCGTTTTTCTCTATCTATTAGATATGTCCTTTCAGTCACGTCACGTTACATGTCCTTTCAAGACATGACACGTTCCACGTTTCCTCCTACCATGTCATCTTCATGTCCTTTTATCGTACATACCCTTTTAGTTTGATTCGGGTATGTTCTTCTTTTCCAGTTTACGTTATCTATAATTCGGGGACGAATTATTCTTTCTAGGGGGGAAGAGTTGTAAAACCCACATGCTTTCACCATGAATAGTACCTTAAGATCGTACGTATATGATTATAACTATCCTTTTATAACATGTTTACGTTTCACGTGTAAGAATTATTAGTATTACGTACGTGTTATAACACGATAAGTATTCACTACGTATGAACACACGATAATTATTTCAATAATAATTAAAATCACGAGCATACGAACATGAAATCATGAACGTAATTTAATCACGAGCTAATATTAATTACATATATATATATAGTTATCACGAACTAATATTACGTATGTATATATATTTATTACGAACACGGATAAATATATTAAGTCACGATCGATAACTAATTAAAACACGTAAAATACGAACACGATAAAACAAGAGAATACACTATAATATTTAGACTCGAGAAAAGTACGGGTTACCCCATGTGGGCCCCATACCACGAAATTAGGAAGGAGGAATGGGCCAAGCCCATTTTAATTTTTTACTAAAACATGGAATTAGGAAAGATTTTGGTCATTTTCACATTACAAGAAAAATAACAAAAATCCTAAAAGTTTTCTTCCTTCTTCCTTTTGTTCCTCTTTGGCCGCCACCTACAATTACCATGGAGGGGTGATTCGTTTTGATTTTAACCTTGGAATTATTACAAGCATTCGTGTGTGTTCATCCTTGATCGATCCACGCATTCGGTATAACCTTTTTAATCCTTTTCTTTTATGCTTTGATTTATTAAATTACATAAGATCATGATGTTTTTAAAAACTAATTAAAAACATTTATTAAACATGTCTATGATTATGGGGTAGATCAAAACAAGGGTTTTTAGGGGTGTTTGTCTAGCTGACGCCTAAACCGAACCCCTAAGGGGTCTCGGCTTGGCTTGTGAACCACCACCGAGACCTCATGGTCTCGGTTTGGTGGTGTGGGTCCCACGGCAGCAGCAAACAAGGGAAACCCTGAAGTGGTTCGGGGTATGGTGTCGATTTCATGTTCGGTTCATGGTTTCTAGTCAAGATCCGGTTCATGGTTTATGTTAAGATTATTTATTTTTATTTTTTTATAATCATATGTTAAAAATTAAATTAATAAATATGACATGATTAATTTAATAAACATGACTTAGGTTATAATTTAATTATGAAAATCATGAAATTATTAACCTAAGTATTTTTATATTTTCTAGACTTATAATTAATTAATTATTTAAAAACCATGGTTATAATTAATTAATTAACATGACTTAGGTTATATTATTAATACATAATAATACATGTTTTAACCTAAGTATTGAACTTTATTTAATTAAAAACATGATATATTTAATTAAATACTTTTAACCTATAGTTTATTTAAATTACATGTAATAATTAATAAACTATACACTATATCAGTATGACTTAGAAAATAATCAAAAAAACACTTAGGCTTATATACTTAGCTTATTTAACTAGCTTATATCTAATTATGAAAACTTTCTATTTTTAGAAACTTATTTAATTAAAGCAGCTGATCTATTTATGGAAACTTTCTATTTTTAGAAACTTATCTATTTTAAGTAGTAGTTCTATTTTTGGAAACTTTCTATTTTTGGAAACTTTCTATTTTTGGAAACTTTCTATTTTTGAAAACTTTCTATTTTTGGAAACTTTCTATTTTTGGTAACTTTCTATTTTTGGAAACTCTCTATTTTAGGAAACCTGCTATTTTTGGGAAGTTACTTATTATTACACAGTAAGTATAATAATACATGAAATAGCAGAAATACCTAATCAGAATAGACAGAATATAAAATAAACACAGTTTAAGACTTTAAACAGTAAAACATGACATGAACATATAAAATAAGCTAAGACATGACATAAAACCAGTTACGTATTTAGTAAGCAGATACTCATTCATGTATGTATTTATGTAGCATTAGTGATACCAAAGTAGGATTCTCCTCAGTTCATCTTCTTCGTTCACTGGACATAAGGTATGGATTCCCGTCCTTTCAGTATGGACATTCTTTCCTTATTAGGATTCCCCGTATGCAGCCAACTGTTTTCCCAGTATATGTTTATATGTTTGACTTGCTTATGTTTAATTTAGAATACCTATAGCCATATACATGCATGACCAGTTTCACCTAGTTATGGAGGTACCATAACCATAACATTAGAGGCACTGATGTTATGACTTCACCACGGCGGAGTGATTGCTCGTGGCGTCCCTTCAGCTTTTGGCCATATTATCATATTTATCATGTGGGGCGTATGGGTGCATCCTAGTTACATGTTTTCAGCAGATTACTCAGTGTGAATGTGGTGTGTACCTTGCATCCTTCACAAGGAGCTGATCCCTCCTACCCAGAACCAGTATATTAAATTAGAGGCAGCCCCTCTAATTTGCATGATGAGGTCACCCCTCCAAGTATTCATGCACGGTGGATTTTCATGACCTAAATTGGCTAATGGTAAAATATGCTAAACAGTTTTCATAAGATAAACATAAGGCTTTTCAAACTATAAAACCAGTTTTATGAACATGTTCCAGGTTTTCCAGGACTTATACATTTCCGCTGCCATTAAGTCTTTATTATGTTTTAGTCATTTATACCATGTCTATATCCGTGCATTGAGCGTTTTGCTCAGCCGTTACTTTCCTTTCCATGTCCCAAAACGGTAGGTACCCTAGGAAAGACTCGAGCATTTAGAGGACGTGCATAGGATGGAAGCTGCTAGAGACTTCTTTTCCTTTTTGCCTTCATATACTTATGCTTGCTTAGTCTTTCATTCATTTCTTTTACTTTATTATGTTTTGGGATTATGTTTGGGAACCGATGTTTGATTCCGGTTTCCCTATGGTCATGTAATGTTTCAGACATTTATCCTTGTATGCTTTGATGACACGCCATAATTACGCGTCACATTCCATTTATCAAAATGGGGTGTTACAAAAAACATACCTTTCATACTCCTCAAATACTTTAGAATATGTTTAACAGTAGTCCAGTGGAGCTTCCCTGGACTAGTTGGTATCTACTGACCATGTTCTGAGCAAACGTCACATCAGGCCTTGTGCATCTTACAACATACATAATAGATCCTACAACCGAATCATAAGGCACCTTCTGCATGTATGCCTCCTCTTCAGGAGTTGATGCATCCATCTAATGACTCAGATTGTGCTTAACTTCCATAGGTTGAAAACCTTTCTTGGAATTATGCATATTATACTTCTTCAATATCTTATCTATATAAGCATCTTGACTTAAACCAATTAACCGTCTTTTCCTATCCCGATAGATCTTAATTCCCAGAATATATGTAGCTTCTCCTAAATCCTTCATAGAAAAACATTTACCAAGATAATCCTTAACATCTTTAAGTCTTGGAATGTTACTTCCCATGATTAATATGTCATCAACATATAGGACTAGAAATACTACATCACTCCCACTAGCTTTCTGATATACACATGGCTCATCACGATTTTGAATAAATCCAAATTTTTTGATTTCTTCATCAAATCGTTTATTCTATTGACGTGATGATTGCTTCAACCATAAATAGATCTTTGTAGTTTGCACACGTGTTTTAGATTCATAGAATCAACACACCCTTGCGGTTGTTGCATATAGATGTCTTCATCTAAGCGACCGTTCAAGAAGGCAGTTTTAACATCCATATGCCATATCTCATAGTCATAGTATGCTGATATAGCTATGAGAATCCTAATAGCTCTTAAGTCTGCTACAGGAGAGAATGTCTCCTCGTAGTCTACGCCAAAAGTTTGAGTAAAACCTTTAGCTACTACACGAGCTTTATTGGATTGTATTCTACCATCCATGTCGGTTTTGTTCTTGTATATCCACTTATGTCTCACTACTTTAGCATTTGGTGGTGGATCTACAACAATCCAAACATCATTTACTTTCATAGATTTCATTTCCTCATCCATAGCAACCATCCACTTATCCCTTTCAGGATCAAGCATGGCGGATTTATAATTAGAAGGTTCTCCAAGATACCCTACTTCATCATCATCCTCTACATTAATACATATATTGCTATTTGCGTTTTTAATCCTTTCGGATCTACGCAGAGGAACTAATTCCGGTGGAACCGCCAGACTTTCTGGTTCTACAAGAATTACATCGCTAGTATTTTCAAAAGGTAATGTATCTATATGACTCTCTTCAAGATCATAATTTCTCCCACTGGATTCTTGATTTACAAGATCACATTCAAGGAAGTCTCCATACCTAGCAACAATCACTTTGTCCTCAGGTGGATAATAAAAGTAGTAACCCATAGTTTCTTTAGGGTATCCTACAAAGATACATTTTACAGATCGTTGTTGAAGTTTGTCACCCGAGTCACGTTTCACATACGCCTCGCAACCCCAGACCTTTAAATAAGACAAATATGGCTTCTTGCCATGCCAAAGTCCATATGGTGTCTTATCAACCTTCTTCATGGGAACCATATTTAATATGCGAACAGCAGACTCTAAAGCATAATCCTATAAGGATCAAGATAAAGTTGTAAGATTAAACATAGATCACACTATATCTAATAATGTACGATTTCTCCTTTCGGATACACCATTTTGTTGTGGAGTATAAGGAGAAGTAAGATGCTGAACAATTCCATTCTCACTTAGATAATCTATAAACTCTTGACTTAAGTATTCACCACCTCTATCAGAACAAAGAGATTTAATATTCTTTCCTAGTTGCAATTCTACTTCTGCTTTGAACACTTTGAATGTTTCAAATACCTCATGTTTATATTTAGGCAAATAAACATAACCATAACGGCTATAATCATCCGTAAATGTTAATAAGTAGCTAGAACTTTTCCTTGACAAATGTCTAAGTGGCCCCCATACATCAGTATGTATTAAACCAAGTAGATCAGTAGCTCTTTCAATTTTGCTATTAAAAGGTTTCTTGGTCATCTTTCTAGAGATTCAAGACTCACATTTATCAGATGATTCATCATTGATATTTTCCAAAAGACCTTCACGTTGAAGCTTTTGTATACGAGCCTTCCTAATATGGGCAAGTCTACAATGCTAAAGATAAGAAGAGTTCTTGTCAAACTTTCTCTTATTATTCATGCTAAATACAGAATTATTATTATATTTGGATTTATTTTCATGCATGTCTATTTCAAACACACAATTCACAAAAATTGCATTAAAATAGAAAATACCATCTTTCCAAACAGAAATTTCATTATAATCATTAGTGTGAACGAATCCATTATTCAACAAACAATAAAAGGAAATAACACCCCTAACAATTGTAGGTGCATAATGACAATCATTTAAATTTAGTACTAAACCCGAAGGTAAAACTAAATTAAATGTTCCTATAACTTCAACTGCTGCTTGTGCGCCATTGCCCACTTGCAGAAATTGTTCCCCATAGGATAGCTTCCTTTCCAGATTAAATCCCTGAAGCTTATTACAAATGTTAATACCGCATCCTGTATCATATACCCAGGAATTTAATTTTTATGTCAAATTAAATAATTCGATCATAAATAAAGTACCTGAAGCTGCAGCGCTCTGCTCAGACTTCTTGTTTTTTTTTTCTCGAAACTCTTCGAGGTAAAGAGGGCAATTCCTCTTCCAGTGACCAATTGCCTTGCAATGGTGACAAGTCTCATCCTTCTGAGATTGATTCTTCTTGACAAATTTCTACTTAGGTTTCGAATAAGTCGCAACTTGCTTGCCCTTATCACCCTTGCATTTGCCTTTCTTCTTGTTCGCTTGCGGTTTTGGCTTACTCACTCTACCCTTTTGTATGGTTAGTAAAGAAGGAGTAGAAGTGCATGCCTTGTCTTTTAACCCCTTTTCGTAGTCAATTAACATTGCATGCAAATTATTAACTGTCATTTCCGTGCAATGTTTATTATAGTTTCGAACAAAATCATTGAAGTCCTTGTTAAGGGACCTATTGATTAAGTTGATAGCCATATTATGATCATAGAGTTGTCCTAGCACAATGAGTTGTTCCATATAACCCCTCATCTCCATGTAATGGGCACTAACAGACTTTTCTAGAGCTTGCTTGCAGCTATGCAAAGCATCTACTAAGTCGTAGATCTCCACAGCTTGCGGCTTTTCGAACATAGCCTTGAGCTCATCAAGCATTCGCTTAGGCAAAAATAGCTCATACTTCTTCTGAAGTGGAGGAGCCATTTTTCCTAACATTAAGCAAGCCATTTCCGAGTTCTTCTTAACATTAACAGTGTGTTCAAGCCTTTGCGCTTCAGAAGCTCCTTCAGCAAGATCCTCCGGATAGGGAGTAGTCAAGATATCAATAGTAGCCGCTACTCTCAAGACAATTCTTAGTGAGCGGTACCAATCATTGAAGTTTGGGCCAGTAAGTTCAGGACGATCAAAAAACGTTTTGAACGCTGAACTTATAGTGTTATTATCGGATTGAGCCATTTCTATAGAAATAAGTTCAAATATTAGTATTTTCGATAATAAAATACTTTCAAAAAAATAAAATTACCCCGGTATATAAACCATAGTATTTCCCTTGAATTCTAGAACTATATTGACATAGACCCGTTACATCAGTTGTTCTGCTAGTAATGAATGTACTCAACATAGCGACTTGTCGAACAACTCAATTGACAAACAATTTTCAATTTCTAGTTTATTTAAGGGATTTACATTGCCAAAAAACGTTTTGCATTGTAAACATGTTTCATTCCTTCTGAATGCCTTAAGTTTCCAGATCTCACTGACTAAACTAATTAAGTCGTCTAATCTGAGTAACGTAAAACCATTATACGAATTCTCATTCTATGAAAGTTTTCTCTCCATCACAACATCATCCAAAAATCTCATTTTATGACGTAGCAATTTCAAGTGTTCGTCAATTAGGAGCATTCGACTTAAATTTTAAGGGTATAAATTTGATGTCAAAATCAATGTATGGAGAAGCATGCATACAACTCCATAGCATAAGTTTAATAAAATATTTAGTAAACTTTTTCACGAGACTAAATTTCTACATAAATTATGTTGAGGTATTGGTTCAACCAATTAAATAATTTACCCACAACTATTCACAACGTACTTATGGCTAAAGCACAAAGCAATAACCTTATTCATTGTGAATTCGGATATAAATTTGCGGTAAATCAACCTTAAGGTATAAATCAAATAATAATCGTAGGTAATTTCAATTTGATGCACAGGCGAGCCGAGAATTTGTTAGCGACTAATAGCTTAAAACCTCCTTCCTTAACCAGGTACATGACCAGCAGTGTGTTATACCCACTTTATAGTTTGTCAAAAGGAGTAGACCGTTAGATTATTTTTACAATTCACCAATCAACTTAATCTTATGTAATTTAGATCTCAAACAAATCTTAATTTTAAGATGATTTAGTCCATATTATTTCTTTTCAAAAAAACCCTTGTTTACAACAATTCGAACAATTTTAACATAAACAAGTAAAAAAAACTAAATCATAAACACATAATAACAATCTATATGTGTAATAAATAAATCAAATAGTCACAAGTAAACGATTAATTCAATAATCATCAAATCTAGGTTTTTATAATATAAAAGTCTTCCCTAATTCAAGATTTATTGAATCAAATAAAAAAGTAGCACATAAAATCATATAAAATATGATTTTATGATCCATGAAAACATGCACGTTCATCATGGATCCACCCTCAAATCTTAACAATTAAATCTCTTCGGATCGTAACCTTTAATTTACATGACATAACAATTAATCATGCAATTTGATCTAAAATTATTCCACATGTAATTTAGGGTTTCAAAAACAATTCCTTTTTTTTATAAAATTCGACAAAACCCTAATTTTTTTAAAAACAAAACCCTAATGTTTAAGAAAACCTAAAAAAAAACATGTAGTTTTAACTCAAAACATATATTAGTTAAAAAAAACTTTAGATTTTCGATAATTATAACATGTTAAAACGGCTCTCAATACCACTGAAGGTTTATTTAGTTCATAACAACTACACAAAACCCTAAACAAGATCAAAGCATACATAGCGGAAGCGATTTAACAAGATCATAATAATAACAAAATTATAATTAATCGAATTAGGGTTACACACCTTTCACGCTAAAGCAAATCCACAAGATAAAGAACGAATCACCAATTTGGGTTTATACCGTATATAAACAAGATATAGTCTAAAGTAAGACTATATTACGATCTTGTACACACGTAACACAACGAGCTAACCGCGATTCTAGCACGTGTAAAACGAGCTATAACACTTGTAGAAAATCTACCCAACAACCCTAGAGAGGGGCTAGGACTAGATTTAAACTAAAACCGAGCACCAAGGAAAAACCACACCAAACCCTTTGTGGGTTGGTGTTGCGATCGGTCAAGAGAGAGGGAAAGAAGAGAGATTGAGGTGCGTGGAATTATGAGGGTTAGGGGATGTATATATAGGCCTAGTAAATCTTGTATCCCAACAAATAAAAGGAAAGTTTTTTCCTTCTTCCCCTTGTGCCCTAACCGACGGTCGAACACCCCTATATGGGGTGTTCCGGAACCTTCTATCATTCTTTCTTTTAAAACCTTTTTCTATATATTTCATAACATTCGTTAATACTTAACTCTTAATTATTTAACGACCGTTAAAGTTATATCTTGGTTTAATTTAATAAACGTAATAAATATATTTATTAAATAAATTAATAAATATATAATAAATACATTTATGAAATAAATTAACTCTTTACGTATTGTGTGCAATCCCGTAATCTCGAGTTCGATCCTATCACACGATTATTAAATATAAGTCCATAAACTTTCAGGGAATTTGCAACGACCTACAACTTCCCGGTTCAGAAACACCTCCATTTCTTGAGTAAAGTAGATTATGTCGATTCTTTTGAATGGTCGATTGAGATTCTATAAAAAATACAAATGTATAGGTAAACACTTTAATAATATAGGAATAATATTTACTTAACCATCTGCAAAAATGGATAAAACAATAATACACACCTCAGTCCAAGCTTTTAGTTTCTTTCACTTTTCAATCATTCTTGAATTCAGAATATTCTTTTGGTTGGCCAATTCTTCCATGGTAGGAATTTTACGAGTACTACCAAAAGGCTAAGGGCGTCCTTAGGACATCGACATACTTCCTTTTATTGTTTTCACAATGTTTCAGTGCTAGTTTCATATAGGATGTTGAGCTAACTTTTCTTATTGATCTGAAATGGGTCTCGTTCTCCATTTTCTTATTCAACCTGTTGTCCCTATGCTTGTAAAGCCTTCGGATCTCTGACTGTATCCTCTATTCATCCTCTTCAACCGACAGTGAAGCAAAATCTTTTTGCCTCTGCTCAAACAACCTAATAAAATGATCCTCTTGCTTAGAACTGCTTTGGTAACTTAATTGTGGTAAAATGTAAAAAACTAAAGTGAGGAACAAGAATAAACAAATATGTAAAACTTGAAAGACATCGGTAGGGGGAAATTACCTAACAGTTAGCTTCAACTTTTATTGATTGTGATAGGTTACACAACCCATTTAACAAAGCCAATGCGGCTTCATCTTCTCGAACCTCAACTTTTGAGCAAGTATAAAAACACACCATAGAATCTCCAGTCTTAACATCAATGCAATATTTTTGAACAAAGTCCTAAACATATAAATAAATTATTAACAAATTTTAAATACACGAATTATAAACATTAAAGACAATTACATTTTTGTAGTTATCTTTTTGGGTTGTTTGAAAACATCTCTTCAAATCGTCTTCTCTTGAAACAGTAAGCATCTGAATGATTAGAAAGAAAATTAGAACAGAACATCAACTGTTTCAAATAAACAAGTAGAAATAACAATGTTTGAAAAAAAACCTTATAATAGACTATAATTTAAAGATTCGGCCTCTCAATGTCTTAACCTCTGTAGGTAGAGTCATCAAACTTTCGCATATAGCCTCAAGATTTATAACACAATCAGTTAATGTACTATCATGAACGTTCTCTTTACCACGTGAAACATTAACATCCTCCTCCATTTGTTGGTTAGCCATGCGGGTTGCATCTCGTTTTTTCATATATCCCACATAGAGACATCCAACTAAAATAGGAGGGGTCCTCGGTGCATACCACATAAAATAATCATGGCTCCGTGTGTACCATAGGGACTGTCATTCAACTTTAGTGGGGAGTAACTCTATTGGGGCCTAGTGGAAAACAGAGGTGAAAGTATATTAGATGATGCCAAAAGTACTTACAAACAAAATTGCCTTGGAGGATAATTGTATTTCTACCTTAACAAATGTTTCAACAAAATTATCCAAGTTGTTAAATTCAGGTTTCTTAGACCATGATACTGCTCTTGGAATCATGTCTGACAACTTGGACCACCAAAACTTTGCATCACTAGAAGACTCTAAAATCCATATCTACAAACAAGGTAAAAAAATACATTGTCAAACTATTGATAACGGAGGGAATGTATGCTTCATAAAATTCAATAGGTGACCGTACATACCTTGAATGCGAAAACAAAACCTGATAATGAATAGATAGGGACATATTTGTTGCTTTTACTCAAACCATTCATGTGTTCACCCATATGATTAGCAGCAACGTTTCTAATGGCTTCATAAAGCTCCCTCCAAATATGCTCACTCCATGCAAAAGAGTTCCAACTATCAAGATATTCCACCATTCTAAGAAATACATCATCCACAACATACACTAAATCCCGACCCATGAAAATAACCTCCAAAGTTAACAAGATACATATTCTGATTACATCTTCATTAGATACTTTGGACCATTTTTCGTCATCCTCCATAAAAGATAACAAATCAATAAAATAAACATCATATCCTATCTTTTGATGAAATAAATGGTTACGAAACGGGATATCGCCATTCCTGAATTGACGGAAGCTAAGTGGGTCAAATTGAAAACCAGTGACTAAGCAAAACTCACGACGACCAAAATAGAGACTACGTCCATTGACAGATTATATGAGTGGTAAGTCATAACTATCATCATTTGCATTTTTTTTTGTTTTTGAAGCATGTAATGAATCATGCCATCATCATTGTCAAAATAGGTATAATCAAGCCATGGTCTGAAACGTGTTGTTTCAAAGAGGGCACGACGCTCTGACTTCAGTCGATCTTTGATTAACTTGAAGTAATGTAGCTTGCTTTTAAAATGAATCATATCCGAATAATCCTATAATAACAAAGACACAATAACTCAGATTATCAAAAACTAAAAAAAACAAAAAAATCAATTTATCCTAAAACCATGAACTATAAATCAATTAATCCTATATAAGTCAGTATAAACATAGGCTATAAATCTGTAAAAAAATAAATTAGCTCTTTCTAACTAAAATATACAAAATGGGTATGTTCAATTAACTTATTAAGAAGCTGCCATTAAAAAAACAGTATATAAAGATAATAAATCGAAATATAATTAGTACAGATGACTATAAATAGATTTATATGGTATAAGATGAAAAATATAGAGAAAATGATACCATATCACCGACAATTATACGAGCCAGAAATTCCGGCCAAGGAGGTCGCCGGAATGAGAAGCGTGTTTGAGAAGGAAGAGATAAAGTTTGAATGAGAAATTTGAATTAGAGGGATAAAAGTGATAATTAAAAAATAATTAAATTGGAAATCTTTCTTTCCCGAGGTAAAAAAGTCAAATCTAAAAAAAAGGGTAGAGTAATGTCAGAGTATAGCAGCCGCCATAATAGTGGGTATAGCACATGACGTGGAAAAAAATATAAAATACGAAGTGGATATAGTGGGTCAGGAGTGGGGCAACCCAATGATTAATGGGTCTGAGAAAGTATGATAGAGCACGATTGGTGTCAATCGCTGGTTTGGGTAGAGCATGGCCAAAACATGAAACCTTTTGTTGTCTGGATAGAAAAGGTTTACACCATGGAGGAGATGGCCATAACTAGAATTTTATCCAAAATCAATAAAGCCACCATTTTATATATCTTTTTTTCTCTGTAACTTTTAGCCTCAAATTCAATCTGGTAACAGTTTTGCAACTTCTCTTTATTATTTTAAGGTCGTCGTACACTTGTGTTCCTCTCTTCTAATGGTAACTATTAGTTCTAAAGCCCAGTTTGTTGGTATTTTTCTTATAAAAGAGTGTTAATATTTTTTTTGGCAAGGTTTTGATGAAGAAAAATATTATATGTGTAGATTTATGAATTTTGATCAAGATAAAGTATAATACCCATCATAATTAAACCAAACATCATTTTTATAGTGATACCAAAATACATATCTATTTACATTCCACCCACTAATTAAACTCATACCGATTATGATTTCAAATGACATATAAACGACTCCATAGTTCAATCAAATACAAACGTATACAACTTTTTGGTTCATGACCAATTCTCATGATTTAGCCTTTAGCAAATCCATGATCGACCCACAATGCATTTCCTTGGTTAACTTTATACTCTTTTCAGGAATTAGCAAGCATTTTAGACAAAGTGGTTTTGGTTCCTCAAGCTGATAGATACGTTTGGTTGCTCGGCAAAGATGGTGTATTCTCTGTTGCATCTTGGAGGAGGAAGATTGATAGTGCTCGGTTGTCTACTATGACGGGTAAAACACGATGGATTAAGTGTATTCCGGTAAAAGTTAACATTTTGGCGTGGAAAGTTTACCATAATGCTTTACTTACGAAATTCAATCTTACTCATAGGGGTATTGACATTCAAACCCTTAATTGTCCAGTGTGTATTCATGGGTTGGAAACGACTGCGCACCTGTAAATCCCGCATGCTTTTACCATGAATAGTACCCTTATGATCGTACGTACGTCTAGTTTCACGAATAGGAATTTCAAGTATTACGTACGTGTTATTACACGATAAGTATTTATTAAGTATTAAGACACGATAATTATTATCCACAATAATTATAATCACGAACATGAAAATCATGAACATAAATAATCACGAACCTAATATTATGTATTTACGTATATTTATTACGATTACAAATAAATATAGTTTACGACACGAACGATTAATAATTAAATCACGTAAACATGACACGAGAACACGTAAATAAATAGAACACGAATAAACAACGGGTTTCCCCTTGTGGGCCCCTCATAGCCACGACATAGACAACAAGGTGGGCCAAGCCCACCTTAAAATTTAACTAAATAGAAAAAGAAGGAAACATGTTCTCATAATACATAATTTTTTAGAAAAATCACAAAACCCTGCTCCTCCTTTTTCTCTTTGGCCGCCGCATATAAACACCAAGGAAGGGGTGTTTGGTTGATTTTGGTAGATCCAATTATTGCCAGATCGTTTGTGTTATTAATCTCCTTGTTATTCACGAATCGGTAATCTCTTAAACCTTTTCTTTTTAATTGTTTATTAGATCTAAACATATGAAATCATGAGGTTATTAAAAACAAGTTAATAAACATGTAGATCTAATCATGGGGTATTAAAAACATTGGTTTAAGGGGGTGTTTGGTTCGGCCGGCGCACACAAACCGAGAGCCATGCTCTCGGTGTGGCTCGTGTAACTACAACCGAGACCAAGTGGTCTTGGTGTGGGCTTTTGGCTCGGCAGCAAACAAACCAAGGGACCCTGACGCATGTCGGGGTTGGCCTTGGTGGTCATGGGGGGGGGGGGGGGGGGGGGGTCTCGGCTGAAACACCACACGCACCACCGGCTTAAGCTGGTGGCGGTTTACCATAGTTAAGGGTTGTAGATCCGGTTCAAGGGGTTCACGGACCGGTTCATGACATGTTTAGGTTTAAAACACGGGTTCGATTCATTGTTTATTTTACAAGTTAATTATTTATTTTTACAAGTTAAATAATTACTAGATTTAATTAAATTAATTAATCATGCTATGTAATTAATTTAATGTGGACATGACTTAGGTTCATTATTGGTAATAATAATACATGATTTTAACCTAAGTATTTTATGATGTAATTTTAGACTAAAGTAATTAATTAATTATTAAAACATGGCTTATAATTAATTAATTTTCATGACTTAGGTTATATTAATAATAAATATTAATACATGTTTTAACCTAAGTATTATTATCTTTTATTTAATTAAATCATGTTATATTTAATTAAATCTTATAACCTATAGTTTATTTAATTTACATGTAATAATTAATAAACTATACTATTTAATCACATGACTTAGAATATTAATCAGTAAAACTTAAGCTTATATTATTAGCTTAATAATCCAGCTTATTTCTAATTATGGAAACTTTCTATTTTTAGAAACTTATCTATTTTAAGCAGCTAATCTATTTATGGAAACTTTATGTTTTTAGAAACTTATTTATTTAAGGCATCTATTCTATTTTTGGAAACTTTCTATTTTTGGAAACTTTCTATTTTTGGAAACTTTCTATTTTTGGAAACCTGCTATTTTTAGAAAGTTACTTATTATTTAACAACAAGTATAATAATACAAAAATACAAGTAATACTTAATCAGAATATGCAGAATACATGATAAACACCGCATAATGATAAAATCAGTGAAACATGACATGGTCATGAACATATAAAACAAGCTAAGACATGATATAAAACCAGTTACGTATACAGTAATCAGAATACTTATACACGTATATTATCTATGTAGCATTAGTGATATCGAAGTAGGACTCTCTTCCGTTCGTCTTCTTCGTTCACTGGACACAAGGTACGGATTCTCCGTCCTTTTAGTATGGGTATTCTTTCCTTATTAGGATTCCCCGTATGCAGCCAACTGTTTTCCCAGTATATGTTTTATATTTTTTGATTTCTTATGTTTAATTAAATGCCTAAAGCCATATGCATGCATGACTAGTTTCACCTAGTTATGGAGGTACCACAACCATAACACTGGTGGCACTAGTGTTATGACTTCACCACGGCGGAGTGATAGCTCGTGGCGTCCCTTTAGCTTTTGGCCATATTATTATTATCATGTGGGGCGTATGGGTGCATCCTAGGTTACATGTTTTTATAGATGATTCAGGTGAATGTGGTTTGTGCCTTGCATCCTTCACAAGGAGTTGATCCCTCCTACCCAAAACTTATATTAATTAGAGGCAGCCCCTCTAATTGCATGACGAGGTCACCCCTCCAAGTATTCATGCACGTTGATATTTCATGACCTATATTGGCTAATGGTAAACATGTTAAACAGTTTTTATAAGATAAACATAAGGCTTTTTAAACTATAAAACCAGTTTTACTAAGTTTTACCAGGTTTTCCAGGACATAGACATTTCCGCTGCTATATGTTGTTTATGCTTATGTTATTCATTATATGCTTGTATATCCGTGCACTGAGCTTTATGCTCAGCCGTTTTTCCTTTCATGTTCCCAAAACGGCAGGTACTCAGGGACGCTCGTAGACTTTAAGCGTACGTGCATATGGACTGGAAGCTTCCTAGCCTTCATTACTTTATGCATTTCTTCATACTTTTGATACTCATTTCTATGGACATTGTTTAGTCATTTTCATTTACAGTACTTATGTTTGTGTGTGATGAGCTTTACTTTGGGGTACTGATGTTTGTTTCCGGTATTTCCTTTTTATGGTCATGTAATGTTTAATACATTTATCCTTGTATGCTTTGATGACACGCCATAATCACGCGTAACATTCCATTTACCAAAATGGGGTGTTACAATTATGGTATCAGAGCCAAGGCTTCGACTTGTAGGCTCTCAAAACACGACCTGTGATTAGTGGGTAGTCACTATGGTCTTCCTAGAACTGACAGTCGATTTTCATGCATTCATTGTTTTCATGCATACATATATATGTCATTGTCGCAAGTTTATGACTAAGTAAGGGTTGGTACAGGACTGGCCCTATTTAGTCGCATGTGCTTTATCGAAACTTTTAACTTTGGGACCGACCCATTGGCGTCCCCTCGCCATGTCTTTTGTTTTGAGTGAACTGACCATAGGCGTTCACTCTCGCGCATATAAAAGTTTTCATAAAACTGCATCACGTATTCATGTACTAGTTTTCTTGCATAAAATTTTTCTCATGATTTATTGGTATAAATTTCTTTAATTTTTTAAATTTTTTTAATTTTTTTTAATTTTTTTCTCATGTATATAGTTTATGTTTTGATCAGTTAATCATGTATTTTTTTATGTTATAGTGTCAGATGGTAAACATAAACAATATCCGGGAGATGGTTGCAGCTGCCAACGGAGATTTGCAGGACATCCTTCACCAAAACAACAATTATCCTCCTCCACCACACATTTTTCCCACGGAGGGAAGGAATAGGCTCATGAGAGAATACTACGCTATTAGGCAGCGAGCTGAAGAAAACAGTGATGATTTCATGCAGCGTTTCCTTCGGTTCGCTGGTGTCTTAAGGGCGGCAGCGAGCACTGCTGAAGAGCAGGCGCACCATTTTCGTTGGGCCCTTTCGCCAATGATTGCCAATAACCTGGAGGGCACTAACTTCAACACGGTGGCACAAGTGGCTAATAAGTATGAAAACACTTATCCTTTTACCATTTAATTATAATAATAACCAAGCAAAAACGTGTATTTTATGTCATAAATGTCGGAATTATGCGTAGTTTGTGTTTTTGTTGTGATTTAGGATCAAAATGTGAAAAGGGAAGAAAACATGGGCTTTCACGGGCTTTTATCAAAGAAAAAGACAAAAGACGAAGTCAAAAGATCAAGAGTGCAAAAAGAATGGAAGTACAAGGCCTATTCTGAAGATTTATCGAAGAAAAAGTCTAAAGACGGAAGTTTAATGAAGTCGAAGAACTCAAGTCTAATAAATGAATAAATTATAAGACGAGTTCAGTTAATCCCGAGACAAAGTCGAAAAAAGTCGAAGAATTTAGAAGACGAAAAGACGAGAAAAGAAAGAAAGGAGCAACACATGCTAACCTCCCTAATCACCTATAAATACCTTCCTAATGACACATTAGGAGGTGTTGGCTATTTGACACATAGTTCTTCCACCTTTAATTACTTGCACTTTCATATTGTCATTTACTTAATTGTTCTTTAATTTCTTGCCTTTAATTCCAAGTAAGTTTAATTTTGTTGTTGAATCTTTTCCTTTAATCAAGTTTTTCATAATCATTCTCATTCTTCTCTTCTTGTTTTTAAATATCTTGTGTTGTTTGGTCGATCTTAAAGTTTTTATCTTTAAGCTTATTTTGATAAAAGTTCTTATCTTGTTGTTCTAATCAATGTTTTTATACGAGTTAAGGTTTTAGCTTATTGATATTTTTGCTTATTTCTAGTTAAGAGTTTTAAAAGTTTAATTTTTCTTAAAGTTTATTTTATAAATCTTGTTTATTTAGCATTTTGAAAGTCTTTAATTTTTGCTTATTTAGTCCCTTTTATTCTTGATTTGGTAAAGTTTCGATTAGTGCTTATTAGACATAGCTTATTCGGTTTGGCTAATCGCGAATTGTAAACCATCAGAAAATGGTTTTCCTTTCCAGCGGTTATTCCGATCACCACCATCGGAAAAGGGTTTAGTATTCCGCTTGTTTTTCCGACAGTGATTCCGATTGCATGCCATCGGAATAGGGTTTTGGTATTCCGAACATCATTCCGATACTGCTTCAATTATTCCGACAGAATCAAGGTTTGTTATTCCAACAGAGTTGATTTTCGTTATTCCGATAGTTGTGGTAAGTATGCATTCCGACGGCATACATTCCAATCGGATTCCGATGGGATTCCGACAGTAGGTAGTTATTATTTTGTCTTAGTTTTATTTTTTAGATTGCATTATTTTAAGTTTTCAAATTTTCATTTTTATTACATTGTCAAATTTACTTTTTGTCGAGCTTTAATTTTTGTCATTTAATTAATTTATTTTTAAAGTTTTAAATTTTGCACCATTTACTTTTTAATCAATTTTAGTTTTAATTACCCGTCATTTACTTTAAAGTCTTTCATTTTATTTTACAACAACGAAAAAAATATTGTTTTCCACCAAAAGACGATTGAGTCGCACTTAAACCAATAGTCAATTCGAATAGACATACTTCAAAGACGATTTTTCAGTTATTAAAATGGCGTCGCTGCCGGCTCTTTTCGTAAAGATTAACGGTTTATTGTGAGAGACGCGTTGAATTTTGGGATCCGTTCACTCGTGAACGTTATTTTTCTTGCTTAAAAATTTTCAAAAAGTTCATAAAAATTAAAAAAATTTCAAAAATACAAAAACAATTAAAAACTTATAAAAAGCATTTTTTTTTCAAAGTTTTGCACCAAAAAGATTTTATTTTTATTTTTACAAGTACATATATATTCTCTATTTCTTTAGTATCTTTTTCTTTTTGCATTTTGCAGGTTTATGCGTACTAGATCTTCATCTTATTCTGAGCCCGAGACTCATGAACATTTAGATATGGCAGGTGTGCACAACAACAATAATCCACCCCACCCCAACATGAACAACAACAACAATGTTCCCCCACCCGACCTTCGAACGATGGAGGAGCTCTGTCAACCTATGATGAATGGACGAGGAGGACCGATTGCGCCGATGCAAATCACGGTTCCAGAGTTTTCGTTGAAGCATCACATGATCCAACAAGTTCAAAACACTTGTCCATTTCGTGGATTGCTGGATGATGATGCCAACAAACACCTCGACAAATTCATTACCGTTACTCAAAGCATGAAGTTGCCCGGGTTTACTATGGATTTTCTTCGCCTTCACCTATTTCCACACACTTTATCCCACCATGCCGAAAAATGGTTTGATCGTCTTCCGAAGAATTCAATTCATACTTGGGATGATATGACTCAACGCTTTTTGTCGCGCTACTTTCCACCATCCATGGTCACGAGCCTTCGGAATCAAATCAGTGGATTTACACAAGAACCTAATGAATCACTTTTTGATGCTTGGGAACGATATAATGTTTTGATCGATCGATGTCCTAACCACAACATGCGCCCCGTCACCTTAATTGATACTTTCTACAACGGTTAACTTTTCGTGATCGTGATACGATTAATGCAGCCGCTGGTCGCACATTTATGAAAAGAAGACCCGAGGAGTGTAGAGAGCTTATAGAGAACATGACCACTCACCACAAAAATTGGGATTCATCCGTATCCTCAAGATCAAACCCGAGAGTCAATGTTTCTTCTACTTCTTCAAACCCTGATATAACCGAATTGACCCGCGCAATGGTTGAAATGAGCAAAAATATGCAACTCTTGGCTACAAATCAACAACAACAAGCTAAAGCTGTAGCAACTTCTTGTTAGATTTATGGCGGTCCTCATTCATACACTGATTGTCCTTCTACTCATGACAATACGGAAAACGTGTATGCGGCTCATGGTAACTATTCAACGGAAAGTTGTCAAGCCCGACCTCAAGGTGATCGTAACTTGCTAAGTTACCGTTCTAACAACTTTCTTTCACCCGGTTTTTCTCCTCAAAACCCCAACCCCAACAACTACAATAGAAAAATCCAAACCCACCTCAAGCTTCTAATCCTTATCACCCACCCGCTCAACAAGCACCACCCATTAATCAAGATGTTGAAACTTTCATGAAGACCCCAGGAGAGCTAGTTAAGAATCTTCAAAGCCAAATCATCAACTTGAAAGGAGATATCACTAAGCAATGGAATGATATTAGAACCGAGCTTCGACATGATATGCAAACCTCTTTCAGCAATCAAACAAATGATTTGAAAAATATGATGGCTAGTTTCTTCCCAAGTAATCAACCCTCTACTTCGGGTTCTCTTCCTTAAAATACAGTCACCAACCCAAGAGAGAATGTGAGTGCTATTACTACACGCAGTGGAGCGACCTTAGTAGGACCATATACCCCTCCCCTAGTTACTCCATCTACACCTCCTCCACCACCATGTATCCCTCCTACTCCCACGCCTAGTATTAGTTCTCCATTACCGTCTCCAACTCTTACTAAAGTAGTACCCAAGAAACACCCTTCACCAACCCCACCTTCTACCTTTAAACTTTCAACATCTCAACCTTTACCTGCTACACCTACACCACCTAAACCCAACATCCCTTATCCTTCTCGGTCAGACAAGAGCAAATTGCTCACCAAGGATGACATTCAAGTGTCAAACTTTTTAAAGAAGATTTCGGGAGTGACCATCACCATTAGCCTTGTTGAAGCTCTTGCCCAAATGCCAACATTCGTTAAGATGTTTAAGGAATTTCTTAATAAGAAGGAAAAGATGGCCGAGTTTGTTAATACTCGATTGAATGAAAACTGTTCTATAATCCTTCTTAAAAAACTTCCGGAGAAACTTGGAGATCCCGGTCGTTTTGTGCTACCATGTACTTTTAACCAAATCGAAAAATATACTGCCTTAGCCGATCTCGGGGCAAGTATAAATTTGATGCCTTTAAGTGTTTGGAAAAAGTTATCATTACCCGATCTGACACCAACAAAGATGACTCCTGAGCTAGCAAATCGAACTCTCGCTTACCCCGTTGGTATTATCGAAGATGTGTTTGTTAAAGTTGGCACCTTCACTTTTCGGGTCGACTTTGTTGTTGTTGATTATGAAATGGACCCTCGTATTCCGTTAATACTTGGTCGGCCATTCTTGAGAACCGGAAAAGCTTTAGTCGATGTTGCCGAAGGTGAGCTAATCTTAAGGGTCGGGAATGATGCACAAGTTTTTAAAATGGGGAAGATCACAACCAAATCCAATGGAAGAGAATAAGCGAATATGATTAATGTGCTTGATGATTTTATCGTCTACAACAATCCTCTTTTAGATTCATCTTATGATAATCCACTTTTCCAAGATGATGTGGATGATTCTCTCTCCAATTTAGATCCTCCACCAATTCATTAGTCTCCACCAACCTATGATGACTATACTGATGATTCTAGTTCTGATATGGATGATTCTGATGATTTTACTTCAGAGTATAAAGACATGCCAACAAATGATGATTTTGACGATGTCGATACTCTTTCGAGTGATTCTTCACATGATGACCTTGTCCCTATTTTTGATGAAGATCCTCCACCAACAATGCTTGATCCTACTTTGGATGACTACTCATTTGAGGAAGATTTTGCTACTTTTCTCAACACTTACTTCCCAAATGAGAATGATTCTCCTCCTTTAGACTTTGATGATGCTCTTTATCCTCCTTTGGATATGAAGAAACCCGTTTCAAAGGAGATGAAACCGGAAGACACTGATATCCGCAGTACTTATGTCTTGACACCTCTTTATCCACCTTCTGAGGATGAGATTGTGAGATTTATGAGCGGATCTTCTTCAAATTCTATTGAGCCTAAGTTTATGTTCCCCTAAAGGAAAATGTGTTCGATCCCGGTATTGCAATTTCTAAGCCATCTCAGTTTCCATCTGATGAAATAAAAGGAAAGATTTTTGGAACATATGGAGATATGCTTACACCACATCACACTGGATACCACCGTGCTCAACAACTGCTTAAGGGAACCTTGCCTACTCTTCTTTGGTTTGCCTTGTTCGCCTTAAGCTTGTGCTACTTGATGGATGAAAACCATGTATTTGATCCCAGTGGATGTTCTTTAAGATTTTTCCTATGCTAGTCAAGGTCGAGTCAGGCTCACGACTCGGTGAACAAAAACAAGCGCTTCTCTGGAGGCAACCCGCAGTATCTATCCTTTTTCCTTGTTTTTATAATAAGTGTAGGGGGAGACCCTAGTATGTGTTTGTTGTTTTCTTTCTTATCATGTGCAGGGATTCGAGCTTTCAAAGATCCATTCTTGATGACTTTTGACGAACCGTGATCCCGTGTTCCCGTCTTCCCGGTTCTATCCTAAACTCTTTTGATTCACTATTTTATATTCTTCAATATTAAAATAGGAATCACTTTAGTTGTCTTCTCCTTAGCAAGATTTAAACAAAGTGTCCAATGTCCTAAGTGTAGGGGAGTTTACCACATGCTTAAACATTGAGGACAATGTTTATATTAAGTGTAGGGGGACTTCTATCGAAGTTAAGTGGGCTTTTCCTTGTATGTGTCCTCGTTTTTACCGGAAAATTGATTTTTCGACATTTTTCAAAATTTTTGATCTATTTTGGCCTAGTTGTATTTACCTTTGTTATAGTTATTTTCTTTCATTAGAATAAATTTTTAATAAAGTGGTTTTAATTTTTAAACGTTGTGAATCTTTTGACTCAACCCGAGTTTACTTATCTAAGTTTACTCTAGCTAGTATCCTTAACGTGTTTAAGTCAAGTTTTGCTAGGCTTTTATATAGGGAACTTTAAAACGCGAAAGTCTTAACTCTTACGGGTTAAGAACAAGAACTTTTCGCAAGTTCCTATAATTGATCCTAGAAAGTCGTTTATCAAGGGAACTTTAAAATGTGAATTCTAAACTTGAAAAAGTCTAAGGAGTTGCAAGATCCTATAGATGACTTGAAAACCCGAAACTTTGATTTAATTGGCTAAGCATCCACGAGTCTCATTCCTTTAGATTTTAAACTGTGGAGAACGAGAGATGATACAGTCAATTATAAGTTTGGTATTCTTTCATGAATTTATGTGAGTTGATTATAAGATTTTTCTCCCATCGCTTGCTAATAAATTTAACTGCATTAAATAAGGTCGTACGATTTGAAAAGTTACTTAGCTTCTAGCACAAGATCGTTTAAAAGTTGCTCGGTATTGATTAGAGTTCGTATCCAAGGCATTACTTATTGAAGCGGGATGCGAAGATTGGCGAGTCCGAAAAGGCCCTAACAAGGCATGAGGGCTACATTTTGTTGCTAAAGATCCCAAGTGATGTGAAGAATCATTTATCAAAAATCAATATGAAGGATCAAGACACACGACGAAAAGCAAATACTCCCCGAAAGATCATGGAGAAGTCTATCCAAAAAGGCCCTAACAAGGTATGAGGATAAATAGATCCAAGTCCTAAAAGGAGGCGGATCGTTGTATATCAAAATCTTAAATAAAGATTGGAGAAAAATGAAGAAGTCGTGGTCCAAATATGAAGAATCTCTCAAAGAGTTCAAGTGAAGAAATTCCTATTATAAAGAGAAGACCATTATTTCATGAACGTCTCTCAAGATTTGAAGTATGAAGTCAATGCCAAATATCGGTCCGAGAAAGGTCTCAAAGCGTGAAGCGAGTTATGCCAAGATATGAACTTTATGAGGTCCCGAGAAGCAGTTTTAAAAGATTTTGTCCTTTAGCTAACTATTGATTAAATTGTCCTACTTTATTTTCAGCCTAAATAACTATCGAAATAAGTCAACAATGCATCCTCGTGATCATTCAAGACAATAATAAAATATAAGAGATACACCTAGGAATAAGGGAGTCTAAGTAAATAATTGGCCCACATGAGTTTGTGATAGTTTGCTAACTTATAATAACAATGATCTCGTTTTTAAGCTTGGTATGGGGAACGTGAAACTTGAGGGTGATAATCATTCATGACATTCCAAATCCCCAAGGTAAGTTTTTGATCTTTTTACTAGTTTTCTTCCTTTAAATATTTTGTCTCTTTAATAAAGGCCAATGTGGATTGATTGTGATGGAAAATATAAAACTTACTTTGTAATTAATGCATTGCATGGGGACATTGCAATGTCAAGTATAGGGGATTTAATAAGTGTGAAAACACTTATCCTTTTACCACTTAATTATAATAATAACCAAGCCAAAAGGTGTATTTTATGTCATAAATGTCGGAATTATGCGTGGTTTGTGTTTTTGTTGTGATTTAGGATCAAAATGTGAAAAGGGAAGAAAACATGGGCTTTCACGGGCTTTTATCGAAGAAAAAGACAAAAGACGAAGTCAAAAGATCAAGAGTTCAAAAAGAATGGAAGTCCAAGGCCTATTCTGAAGATTTATCGAAGAAAAAGTCTAAAGACGGAAGTTTAATGAAGTCAAAGAACTCAAGTCTAATAAATGAAGAAATTATAAGACGAGTTCAATTAATCCCGAGACAAAGTCGAAAAAAGTCGAAGAATTTAGAAGACGAAAAGACGAGAAAAGAAAGAAAGGAGCAACACATGCTAACCTCCCTAATCACCTATAAATACCCTCCTAATGACACATTAGGAGGTGTTGGCTATTTGACACATAGTTCTTCCACCTTTAACTACTTGCACTTTCATATTGTCATTTACTTAATTGTTCTTTAATTTCTTGCCTTTAATTCCAAGTAAGTTTAATTTTGTTGTTGAATATTTTCCTTTAATCAAGTTTTTCATAATCATTCTCATTTTTCTCTTCTTGTTTTTAAATATCTTGTGTTGTTTGGTTGATCTTAAAGTTTTTATCTTTAAGCTTATTTTGATAAAAGTTCTTATCTTGTTGTTCTAATCAATGTTTTTATACGAGTTAAGGTTTTAGCTTATTGATATTTTTGCTTATTTATAGTTAAGAGTTTTAAAAGTTTAATTTTTCTTAAAGTTTATTTTATAAATCTTGTTTATTTAGCATTTTGAAAGTCTTTAATTTTTGCTTATTTAGTCCCTTTTATTGTTGATTTAGTAAAGTTTCGATTAGTGCTTATTAGACATAGCTTATTCAGTTTGGCTTATCGCGAATTGTAATCCATCGGAAAAGGGTTTACCTTTCCAGCGGTTATTCCGATCACCACCATCGGAAAAGGGTTTAGTATTCCGCTTGTTTTTCCGACAGTGATTCCGATTGCATGCCATCGGAATAGGGTTTTGGTATTGCGATCATCATTCCGATACTGCTTCAATTATTCCGACAGAATCAAGGTTTGTTATTCCGACGTAGTTGATTTTCGTTATTCCGATAGTTGTGGTAAGTATGCATTCCGACGACATACATTCCGATCGGATTCCGATGGGATTCCGACGGTAGGTAGTTATTATTTTGTCTTAGTTTTATTTTTTAGATTGCATTATTTTAAGTTTTCAAATATTCATTTTTATTACATTGTCAAATTTACTTTTTGTCGAGCTTTAATTTTTGTCATTTAATTAATTTATTTTTAAAGTTTTAAATCTTGCACCATTTACTTTTTAATCAGTTTTAGTTTTAATTACCCGTCATTTACTTTAAAGTCTTGCATTTTATTTTACAACAACGACAAAAATATTGTTTTCCACCAAAAGACGAATGAGTCGCACTTAAACCAATAGTCAATTCGAATAGACATACTTCAAAGAACGATTTTTCAGTTATTAGTGGCCGGTGAAACACGTAAGCTGGAGATGCTGCAAGAAAGAGAAGAGTTCGGGGAAGCAGAGAGACCCGAGAAGATGTAAACATTCGTTATTCAGCGGTGACCAAACCGTATTCTTTCAGCATATGTCAATAATTACATCTCTTTTAAACTGTATCTTCCAGGCAGAAGACTGGGAACCGGTCTCAGCCGGCTACTCAGCAACAGCCTACTCAGCCCAAGGGAAACGGTCAGACTCACGACCGTTCTGCTACGGATAGGCGTGGCGGTAATGACAATTACCGTAACAACGCTGAAACTCCAACAGCAGCAGGTCCTTATACTTACTCATTTTCTTATGATTACATGCTATAGTTCTTAATTCTGACACATTAGAGAATCTTCTACCAGGAATCATGGTAACGGGAGGGACCAAAACCAGAGAGGTTCACAGCCTAACCGTCCAGCTATCACTAGTATTCCATCTTACGAATTATCCACATTGTCCTTTGTACCTATTATCATGTCTCATGTATATTGTTCTTATCAGGCTCTCAACCAGCAAGGACACCTGCTGGAGGATATACTCATCCTCTTTGCACTACCTGCAATCGTAGGCACCCAGGGCCATGTCGTCGCGATAGCGACGCATGCTTCAAGTGTGGTCTTCCTGGCCATCGCATGAAGGACTGCCGCAAGGGAGAGATGAAGGACACATCGGGACATGCTGATACCAAGCCGCCTCCTACTAGTGGACGTGTTTACATGACGTCTCGTGATCAGGCCAACAAGTATACAGGTAGCATCATTGGAATCTTGTATATGTATGGTCAAGCTGCATGTGTTCTTTTTTACACGGGTGCTACTCACTCGCTCATTTCTACTGCTTATGCTAAGAATGTTAGGATACTCTCCATGCCACTAGATAATATACTAAATATTTCCACGCCTTTAAGAGACTCTGTAGGCATAACCCATGTGTACAAGAGCCTTACCCTAGAGTTTGATGACAAGATTCGTCCTGTTGACGCACTTCCGCTAGACATGAATGATTTTGACATGATATTGGGCATGGACTGGCTATCCAAGCATCATGCTACCATAGAATGCCATTCATATCGAGTCATCTTCGGTGATGTTAATGCACCAGAGTACATTCATAACGGGTTCGTACCCGGAACGTCTGTGCAAATCATATCAACCCTGCAAGCACGTGCATTACTTTCACATAGTTGTGAGGGATATCTAGCTATTGTTCATGACATGGATGTTGAATCCCCATCAATTCAGAATCAGCCGACAGTGTCATAATTTCAAGATGTATTTCCAGAAGAACTTCCGGGCATAGCACCTACACGTGAAGTAGAATTTAATATCAAGCTCATCCCAGGAGCTGAGCCGATTTCCAAGACTCCTTATTGCATGGCTCCCATAGAGTTGAAGGAGCTGAAGGATCAATTGCAAGAACTTCTGGAACGAGGCTTCATTCGACCGAGCGCATCTCCATGGGGCGCACCGGTCTTATTCGTGAAGAAGAAGGACGACAGTATGCGTCTTTGCATAGATTATCGTGAGCTCAATAAGATCACTATCAGGAATAGATATCCTCTACCACGCATAGACGACCTGTTTGACCAACTCCAAGGGGCTAAACATTTCTCCAAGATTGATCTGAGGTCGGGCTATCATCAGCTACGGGTTAAAGAGCAGGACATTGCCAAGACTGCTTTCCGTACACGCTATGGCCACTACGAATTTGTAGTCATGCCATTTGGCCTTACCAATGATCCAGCAGTGTTCATGGATTTGATGAACATAATCTTTCATGAATTTCTGGACAAGTTCATCATTGTCTTCATTTATGACATCCTGATATTTTCTAAGTCCAAGGAGGAACACGAAGACCATCTTCGTACAGTATTACAGATTCTTCTCCAGAAGCAGTTGTATGCTAAATTCTCCAAGTGTGAGTTCTGGTTAGACAAGGTGGCATTCTTAGGTCACACTGTATCAGCAGAAGGAATCACTATGGATCCAACAAAGGTTGAGGCTATTACCAAGTGGCCAAGACCGACATCAGCGACTGAGGTTCGTAGTTTCCTAGGTTAGTTGGTTACTACCATAGGTTCGTGGAGAACTTTTCCCGTTTAGCACTGCCATTGAGCAAACTGATGCGGAAGGGGAGAAATTCGTCTAGACTTAAGAAAGAGAGAAGAGATTTGAAGACCTAAAGCATAAGTTAGTATATGCATCGATTCTTACTCTCCCATCTGGTACAGGTGGATTTCAGATCTACAATGATGCATCGGGGAAGGGACTTGGTTGTGTTCTCATGCAACATGGGAAAGTGGTCGTGTACGCTTCACGGCAGCTTGAGCCTTATGAGGAAAATTACCCCACGCATGACTTGGAACTTGCAGCAGTCGTGTTTGCATTGAATATATGGAGGCACTACTTGTATGGAGAATCATGTGACATTTTCACGGACCACAAGAGCTTGAAGTATATCTTCACTCAACGTGAATAGAACATGAGACAAAGGAGATGGTTAGAGCTGTTGAAGGATTATGACATTAATCTGCAGTATCATCCCGGCAAGGCGAATGTAGTAGCATATGCACTTAGCAGAAAGTCCGGAATGATAAACGACATTAAAATTAGGGAGGAAATTATAAGAGACTTGGAGCGACTAGACATTAAGATCATGGTACGTGGACAGCACAGTTACTGGGCTAATCTTAGAGTAGAACCTGAGTTACTCTCTAGGATCAAGGAAGCTCAGAAGGATGATGGTGAAATCTGGGCGATAATTCAGAATTTGGAGAAGCAGACAGAATTTTGAGTAGACGCAGATGGTATCTTATGGCAGGGCACGAGACTTTGTGTTCCTGATGATCAAGAACTCAGGGAAGCATTGTTAGCTGAGGCTCATAGCTCCCCATTCTCTATTCATCCTGGTTCGACCAAGATGTACCATGACATCAAGCAATACTTTTGGTGGAGTGGTATGAAACAGGATGTTGCGACTTACGTCTCCAAATGTCTTACCTGCCAGCAGGTTAAGATCGAGCATAAGCGATTTGGCGGTCTTCTTCAACCGTTAGATATTCCAGAGTGGAAGTGGGACAAAATCACCATGGATTTTGTTACCGGTCTTCCGCGGACAAAGAGGAAGCACGATGTGATTTGGGTTATCGTTGATCGACTTACTAAGTCCACTCATTTCTTACCGATCCGCAAGGAAGATTCGGTCAGTAAACTCGCTGATACTTATTAGAAGGAGATCATGAGACTTCATGGTGCTCCATTCAGCATCGTCTCAGACAGAGATCCTCGTTTCACTTCGCGATTCTGGAAAAGTCTGAAGAAAGCTTGGGGTACATAACTTAAGCTTAGCACGGCTTTTCATCCTCAAACATACGGTCAATCAGAGCGAACGATTCAGACATTAGAAGACATGTTGAGGTCATGTGCGTTGGAATGGACAGGTGATTGGGACGATTACATCTGTTTGGTAGAGTTTGAATACAACAACAGTTGGCACGCAAGTATTAAGTGTGCTCCATTTGAGATGTTGTATGGAAGGAAGTGTCGCGCCCCAATCTGTTGGGATCAGGTTGGTGAGCGAACACTTGAAGAACCAGAAATGATTGAGTTGACCAACGAGAAGGTCGTAGTAGCTAAGAAGAAATTGCAAGAAGCACGGTCACGTCAGAAGAGTTATGCCGACAAGCATCGTAGGGACTTACATTTTAACGTAGGAGATCACGTCTTCCTTAAGGTATCGCCGACACGTGGTGTTCGACGTTTTGGAATCAAAGGGAAGCTCAGTCCTCTATTCATCAGATTGTTTGATGTCATTGAGCGAGTCAGTGAAGTATCTTATCGTTTCGCGTTACCTCCACAGCTTTCTCATGTTCACGATGTTTTCCATGTGTCCTTACTCAGAGGGTACAAGTATCATCCCCTTCACATGGTTCAGTATCCACTGGAACAGATTCATGAAGATCTCACTTTCATAGAAGAACCCGAACGAGTTCTTGACAGACAAGAACGAGTCATGAGAAGGAAGACAATTCCATTCGTCAAAATCCTTTGGAGGGATCATACCGAGCGGGAAGCCACTTGGGAAACAGAGGAGTCTATCCGGGCTTCTTACCCTCATTTCATATTTTGAATTCAGGTATGTTCTTCTTTTCCAGTTTACATTATCTATAATTCGGGGACGAACTATTCTTTTTAGGGGGAAGAGTTGTAAAACCCGCATGCTTTTACCATGAATAGTACCCTTATGATCGTACGTACATGATTAGAAGTTTCCTTATTTAGCACGTCTACGTTTCACGAATAGGAATTTCAAGTATTACGTACGTGTTATTACATGATAAGTATTTATTACGTATTAAGACACGATAATTATTATCCACAATAATTATAATCACGAACATGAAAATCATGAACGTAAATAATCACGAACCTAATATTATGTATTTACGTATATTTATTACGATTACAAATAAATATAGTTTACGACACGGACGATTAATAATTAAATCACGTAAACACGACACGAGAACACGTAAATAAATAGAACACGAATAAACAACGGGTTTCCCCTTGTGGGCCCCTCATAGCCGCGTCATAGACAACAAGGTGGGCCAAGCCCACCTTAAAATTTAACTAAATAGAAAAAGAAGGAAACATGTTTTCATAATACAAAGTTTTTTAGAAAAATCACAAAACCCTGCTCCTCCTTTTTCTCTTTGGCCGCCGTATATAAACACCAAGGAAGGGTGTTTGGTTGATTTTGGTACATCCAATTATTGCTAGATCGTTCGTGTTATTAATCTCCTTGTTATTCACGAATCGGTAATCTCTTAAACCTTTTCTTTTTAATTGTTTATTAGATCTAAACACATGAAATCATGAGGTTATTAAAAACAAGTTAATAAACATGTAGATCTAATCATGGGGTATTAAAAACATGGGTTTAAGGGGGTGTTTGGTTCGGCCGGGGCACACAAACCGAGAGCCATGCTCTCGGTGTGGCTCGTGTAACCATAACCGAGACCAAGTGGTCTCGGTGTGGGCTTTTGGCTCGACAGCAAAAAACCAAGGGACCCCGACGCATGTCGGGGTTGGCCTTGGTGGTCATGGGGGGGGGGGGGGGGGGTCTCGGCTTAAACACCACACACACCACCGGCTGAAGCCGATGGCGGTTTGCCATGGTTAAGGGTTGTAGATCCGGTTCAAGGGGTTCACAGACCGGTTCATGACATGTTTAGGTCTAAAACACGGGTTCGGTTCATGGTTTATTTTACAAGTTAATTATTTATTTTTACAAGTTAAATAATTACTAGATTTAATTAAATTAATTAATCATGCTATGTAATTAATTTAATGTGGACATGACTTAGGTTCATTATTGGTAAT
This sequence comes from Glebionis coronaria, assembly GCA_025667525.1. Classification (NCBI taxonomy): domain Eukaryota; kingdom Viridiplantae; phylum Streptophyta; class Magnoliopsida; order Asterales; family Asteraceae; genus Glebionis; species Glebionis coronaria. The sequence goes on from JANFOE010000896.1 coordinate 44,633, forward strand.
AATAATACATGATTTTAACCTAAGTATTTTATGATTTAATTTTAGACTAAAGTAATTAATTAATTATTAAAACATGGCTTATAATTAATTAATTTTCATGACTTAGGTTATATTAATAATAACTATTAATACATGTTTTAACCTAAGTATTATTACCTTTTATATAATTAAATCATGTTATATTTAATTAAATCTTATAATCTATAGTTTATTTAATTTACATGTAATAATTAATAAACTATACTATTTAATCACATGACTTAGAATATTAATCAGTAAAACTTAAGCTTATATTATTAGCTTAATAATCCAGCTTATTTCTAATTATGGAAACTTTGTATTTTTAGAAACTTATCTATATTAAGCAGCTAATCTATTTATGGAAACTTTATACTTTAAGAAACTTATTTATTTAAGGCATCTATTCTATTTTTGAAAACTTTCTATTTTTAGAAACTTTCTATTTGAAAACTTTTTATTTTTGGAAACCTATTATTTTTAAAAAGTTACTTTTTATTAAACAACAAGTATAATAATACAAGTAATACTTAATCAGAATAGGCAGAATACATGATAAACACCGCATAATGATAAAATCAGTGAAACATGACATGAACATATAAAACAAGCTATGAAATGATATAAAACCAGTTACGTATACAGTAATCAGAATACTTATACATATATATTATCTATGTAGCATTAGTGATATCGAAGTAGGACTCTCTTCCGTTCGACTTCTTCGTTCACTGGACACAAGGTACGGATTCTCCGTCCTTTTAGTATGGACATTCTTTCCTTATTAGGATTCCCCGTATGCAGCCAACTGTTTTCCCAGTATATGTTTTATATGTTTTGATTGCTTATATTTAATTAAATGCCTAAAGTCATATACATGCATGACCAGTTTCACCTAGTTATGGGGGTACCATAACCATAACACTGGAGGCACCAGTGTTATGACTTCACCACGGCGGAGTGATAGCTCGTGGCGTCCCTTCAGCTTTTGGCCATATTATTATTATCATGTGGGGCGTATGGGTGCATCTAGGTTACATGTTTTTATAGATGATTCAGGTGAATGTGGTGTGTGCCTTGCATCCTTCACAAGGAGCTGATCCCTCCTACCCAAAACTTATATTAATTAGAGGCAGCCCCTCTAATTGCATGACGAGGTCACTCCTCCAAGTATTCAAGCACGTTGATATTTCATGACCTATATTGGCTAATGGTAAACATGTTAAACAGTTTTTATAAGATAAACATAAGGCTTTTCAAACTATAAAACCAGTTTTACTAAGTTATACCAGGTTTTCCAGGACGTAGACATTTCCGCTGTTATATGTTGTTTATGCTTATGTTATTCATTATATGCTTGTATATTCGTGCACTGAGCGTTATGCTCAGCCGTTTTTCGTTTCATGTTCCCAAAACGGCAGGTACTTAGGGACGCTCGTAGACTTTAAGCGTACGTGCATATGGACTGGAAGTTTGCTAGCCTTCATTACTTTATACATTTCTTCATACTTTTGATACTCATTTCTATGGACATTGTTTAGTCCTTTTCATTTACAGTACTTATGTTTGTGTGTGATGAGCTTTACTTTGGGGTAACGATGTTTGTTTCTGGTATTTCTTTTTTATGGTCATGTAATGTTTATTACATTTATCCTTGTATACTTTGATGACACGCCATAATCACGTGTGACATTCCATTTACCAAAATAGGGTGTTACAGCACCTCTTCTTTTCTTGCAATGTTATTCATACGATTTATCAAAGAATTGCTAGGTGGTGGAATGTTCAATACGACAGTTGCACTTCGTATGAGGATTGGTTAGTTTGGCTTAACTCGATTCGCCTCAATACTTCTCTTAAAGATATTTTGGAAGGTGTGTTCTATATCACATGGTGGTATGTGTGGAGATTCCGGAACAAGACGATATTCGATACTGATAAACCATCGAAGGCATTGTTGTTTGATAATATTGTTTCTTGTTATTTTTATTGGTGTAATCCGAGATGTAAAACATCGTTCTCTTGGAACGAATGGCTGAAAACCCTGTACTTGATTTCTGTGTAACCATAGCACCTTGTTAGTTTAGCACCTTGCTAGTTTTGGTTTAATATAATTGTCGTTCAAAAAAAACTTTATACTCTTTCCGTCTTAAATTATTGTTCATATTTCATTTTTGGGATGTCTCAATTTAATTTTCCACTATTAATAATAGAAAAAAATTGATCAAGGTTACTATATTATCAGTTATTAAAATTATAATTACAAATCTTAAAAAAATTTAAATTAATTAATTAAAAATTAAACTGTCATTCAATAAAAAGTAAGAAAAAAATACTATAATAAATATAATTTCTTAAATTATGTGTTTATCCAATATTATAGAGTGCTTTTGTGTGACCTACTTTCTTGTCTGAACATAAAAAACTTTCTCAGGTTTCTGTCGCACACACTAAAACATACGGATAATATTCTAACTTGATAAATTATCTATATGAATATTTAGCAATGTTTTAAAAATCGGGTTGGTTCCACTGGTTGAATCGTGAACCGTTTTGGAGACCGGATCAGATGTGATCGGGTTTTTACTTGTTTGAGAAACGGATTGAACCGTTGGTTTTTCTTTGACTCGGTTTCATAAACGTGGCCGGGTCACAATTTTTTATAAAAAAAGTTTTTCAAAAAAAAAAATTTCCATAAACATTTCTAAATTTTAAAGATAAATTTAAGTACTAATAATTATTGTTAGTTAAAATAAAATTAAAACTAACTTAAAACACAAACTAATATCGTTTTATTATGGTTTAATATAAATTATAAGTATAAATTAATTATTTTTATACATTTGCTATAATGTTAAACTAAAAAATTTAAATATTTTTCATTCATTTAACTTTACCTAAAAATAAGTTATAAGAATTATACAATATTTTATATTAAATATATATAAAATCGGGTTGATCTGGCAGTGCAACCGGTTGACTCGTGAACTAATCAGAGTGACCGGGTTAACTAAAAACCTTGAGTTTTAAAACATTGATATTTAAGTACTTTTGTGTTAATGTGAAGTGGTTTATAAAGTTGAGAAAAAATGTACTCCGTATATAAATATGAAAACAAAACGTGCAAGAATTGAACTAACACCAGTATTGTTTGAATAATGTGATTACCTCGTAATAATCAAGGAGAAGGTTTAGGCGAGCACGTTATTGTGGGTAGATACAGATAGGACTGTAACTATGAAAGCTAGAGGTAGATATATGAGAGATATAGATGAACTATTGCTCTATGTAATAAGTTTAACCTATGGATTCAAGTTTTGCCTATTAACAACTATATACGTAATAACGTGAATTGAAAGTGTTACGTACTAGTACTTAATATTTGTAGTTACTTTAGTACTCCATTGTGTATATTCACGTTCATTTTTCTACGCTCATATAACAAAAATACATGTTTCAACTTACAATACGTGTTTTTAAGTTGTTCTAAAGTAAATGTACTTCTCATAATTTATTTCTTCTCGTGCTTCTTGGCCTTTAGGAGTAAAATAATGTGTTGATGAGAGTAGGGGTGTAAACGATCCGAGTCGAGTTGAGTTTTAGGTTAATCGAGCTTGGTTCGAATTTTATTTATTTTGTTCGAGCTCGACTCGAGCTCGTATTCTATTTCTTGACAAGGCTCGAGCTTGAGTATATATTTTTTGTTCAAGTTCAAGCTCGAAGCTCGTACATATGTTTGGATCATTTTCTACTCGTTACAAAAATACGAAATCAAAACTGATAAAAAAACTGTGTTGGACTATAAACTAGAGGGGACAAAAGGACAAAAAGTACAAATTTTTGTACCATTTTAAGATATAGGAGGGTATTAATGGTAGACCCATACATAAATGACGGTAGATCACTATTAGGTCCGCAACTTGGGTACTTTTATTGGTACTCATTACCCTACAAAAAGTAATAATAAATCCAGATTCACTCGGCACATTTTCTCAGTTTACAGTATAATGCAGTTTTTTAATCAATTTCTGTTCTATATTTCTGTTAGTTTAACATATTTAACCGTTAAAACTTTATAATTTTTATACAGTATTTACAATTTCTTATTTTTATAACATAAAATAAATTATAAAAATAAAAGAAACACAAAATCCAAGGGGTTATACTTGGTGTTTTTGGGGGGATTTGAATGGTTACTACTATACATACTCTTCGTATCCCACGTGTCTCACCAAATAATACTAAAATATATAAAAGATTCTTTTTTACCTCTCTTGGTTTAGTTTAACACAATTTTTATTAATTTATTTCTGTATTTTTGTCAGTTTAACAGTTTTGACTTACCAATCATTATTTTTTTTATTCTAAAGTTTTTGTTTCACAATTTTATAACAATCTCAAAATTATAAAAATAAATAAGAATTAAAAAATTAAAAAATCATAAAAATTTAAGAGAAATAGATTGTTTTTTAGGGAGATCTATATAACCTTGCCCAGTCTTAATAGCTTTCTAAAATGTAGCTTTAGTTTTTTATGATATTGACATAAAGCATGCAAGCCCTCTGTAACTAGTACTAGGACTACACCCTAATCTCATATCGCAGATAACCTAACCTTTGTGTTTATCCGATATCATTTGACTGCTTTTGCGTGACCTACTTTCATGAACATTGATGATAGATAGATGAGAAAGTAAAATTTCTATCGCACACGTTAAAAGATAATTCGTTCTTCCTATATTAACAGTATAGTATACTATTTTTAGACGTTCTATATTAATAGTTCAGTTTAAAAATAAATAAAAAATATAGATTACGTTTAGATTTAAGTTCATTTGGATAACATACTTTTTTTTAGATATGAGGGGACTCATCCCCACCATCCATTTTATTTTAATCTAATGGATAAGATTAAACATCAAATATATTTTCACCTTTTTTTTCAAACATTAATATCTCTTAAACCGTTAATCGTTATGCGAAAAAAAACATACCGTTACGAAGAGCATTTAATTATCTTTTTATAGATATGATATATGATACACTTTCGACAAAAAAATTTTCTTCATTTTTTTCACGTTATCGAAAATTATCATATATGATACTAATATCATATATGATACTAATATCATATATGATATAACACCATATCATATATGATATGACCTATCATATATGATAGAAACCAGTATCATATATGATTTAACGTTGTTATCATATATGATGAAACAGTATTATCATATATGATATTTCACGTAAATTTTAACAGGAAGGAAAAAAGCGAAAATTTCTTCGAAACTATATCATATTGCATATTGGTAGAAAGATAATTAAACGCTCGTCGCGATGGTATAATTATTTTCGTTTAACATTTAACGGTTTAAAAGATATTTAAATTATAAAAAATAGGTAGAAAAATAAAAGATATTTAAACTCATCCATTTGATGAAAATGAAATAGATGATAGGATGAGTCCCTCATATTCAACAAAAAGTATGTTATCCAAAATAACTCTTCTCGTAAGTTTATTATATTATCCTCAATTGAGAGTATTATTACAAACAATAAAAAAATTCTAAATTAATTAGTTAAAGATAAAATTGTCTTTTTGAGTAAGAAAAAAAATTGAAAAAATAATATTTTTATTAAATTAAATGTTTTTTATCGATTGACTATGAGTATTATAAGACGAATTGAATATATTATTATACTAACTTGATAAATTATCAATATTCAATTTTAGTACTTGTGTGTAAATGTGAAGTGGTTTATAAAGTTGAGAAAAAATGTATGTAAGGTGATGTTTCTTTTATGAAAATGTTTTGGATTTGAATTTTATTATCACATTTTACTTTTAAGAGATTGATTCTAAAAACATCTATACCCCCAAGTGTTTTGCTAACCACCACCTACAGAATGGTTTTTATACATTCTATAATTAAAATATCAACAATTATGAATCTCAAATATATCATGTTTAATATACTTACTAGTTAATATATACTATATTAAAAGTTACTTAATTTAATTATATATGTTATAATCGTACATTTATAAAAATAAGTAGTTCAAATTTGGAAATGTTTGTAATTATGAAATGTATAAAAACCACCTATGGGTGTTTGTTAGCAAAACCCTACTCGTAAAAGGTCATAATAGCTTTTTTTCTTAAATACAAAATTTTACGAAGAGTTTACATTTAATGCATTGAATGCATTTGTCATTGAATGGTTATAACTTTTTACAATAACTTGGAGTTATCCAAATCATCCTTAAAAATTCTTGAAAAGCTTTAGCCATAATGGTAAAAAGTTGTTACAATGACTTTGCAAAATTAGAAAAAGCTATTGCTAGTTAACCATTGTAGGTGCTGTCTAAAATCTGAATTTAAATCAAATGACGTCCTTTGTTTTTTTTTATAATTGTGTAAATCTCAGGCAAATACAATTTCTTAGTTTTATAAATTATAAAAATAATGTTAATTGTTCACTTTTAAAATTTACATACAACCCGTCATATCCCCACGGATACGTGTAGTTTTTGAATACCATTTTGCGTAAAATCTTTTATTCCAACTAAAGAAATATATGTGGTTAGGATAGAAACACATCAACAAAATAAAAAGTAGAAAAAGAACGAATGACAACATCATTCACAACTTATCAACTTATATTCTCTAATGATATCTATTTGACTAATAAAAATTGTTTTACTCGCCCAAATATTATTTATGCGGTTTATCAGGTTTGTCTTTACACGTATAATCTTAGAGAGTCTCATTTATCGGCTCTTAAACAGATCTTGCGTTATGTTCGTGGTACATTAGATTATGGGTTGCAGTTATTCTGCTCTTCCACTACTGATTTGGTTGCTTATTCGGATGCGGATTGGGCTGGATGTCCAACTGCTCATAAATCCACTTCCGGTTACTGTGTTTTTCTAGGCAACAACTTACTCTCTTGGTCCTCAAATCGTCAAACAACGCTTTCTCGTTCAAGTGCAGAGGCAGAGTATCGTGGTGTTGCCAATGTTGTTACTGAAATCTATTGGTTGTGGAATCTTTTACGTGAGTTACACACTCCATTGACTTTTGCTACGCTTGTTTACTGTGATAATGTGAGTGCAGTGTATTTGTCTTCTAATCCGGTTAAACATCACCGCACGAAACACATTGAGATTGATATTCACTTTGTTTGAGATATGGTTGTTGCTCGACAGGTTCGCGTTCTTCATATTCCTTCCAAATATGAGTATGCAGATATTTTCACCAAAGGTTTACCTAGTGCACTGTTTGAGAAGTTTCGTACCATTCGAGCGTTCTGTGTCTTCTCGCTTCAACTACGGAGGAGTGTTAGCCCATATTAGTATGTATATATTTGTATCGAGCTCAAACCCACATCTAGAAACATTCATATCTTTGTATATAATGATTCACATCGGATGATAATAATACACACGAGTTTACCATACTTACAAAATAAGTAACTAAAAAATAATTTTTGTTTAACACATGGACTTATAAGAAATTATAAAAAAATAATATTTCATGATATTTTAAGGGTAAAAGCTATAAAATACCATATTACTTATTGATTTGTGCCGACTTTAAACACTTACTAATTAATCTCGTGACTTTACCATTGTACTTTCAAATTTGTCCTGACTATACCAATTTAAGCGTAAAATAACTATATTACACTTGTCTTTTTTAACATAATTACATGTATTGCCACCTGCTTCTAACTCCTCCTCCATTTTAGAATCTAATTAATTACTATCGATGACCATTTGTAAACTTAAATCACAAAACAATTACTGAATTATTTCACCCTACTTAAAACTTAGTCGTGATGAGTTCCGATTGACAATAAGACAACTTTGTATGCAAATGCTATATCACATTCATGATTCGTAGTGTTCTATAACCAACTCAGACCATAGTCAATTTCGTTAGGCAGCAAATCAAGAGATGCGCTTCGCCCTAACATTTACCATGATACATTGTCAACAACTGATAAGGATAAAATGAACGAAACATAAAAGTAAAATGTCCGCTAACAAGATTCACAACAGAAAGAATTAACCAATTGCAGAACTTTTTCTGACTTTTGAGTATTCTTAGTTTGCTCAATCTGGGAGCTTATATTTTGGTGGCTAAATGGTACTGCCCGCTTTGAGCCTTATCCTCTTCAGCAACCGCTTTTGAGGTCAACATTGCAATGATAAGAAAAAAAAATAGAAATCAGATATGGGTAACTATTAATGGAGGGTATTTTGGTCATTTAAAAGGGTAATATCGTCATTTTACGCTTAAATTGGTATAGTCGGAACAAATTTGAAAGTACAATGGTAAAATCACGAGATTAATTAGTAAATGTTTAAAGTCGGTACAAATTAATAAGTAATATGGTATTTTATAACTTTCATCCATATTTTAATTAAAAATTACTTTATAGATCTTATGTTAATAATATCCTTTGATAATCTCTATTCATTTAGAATTACTTTTGACAAACATACGCTAAACTAGAAATTTATAATTGATTCCCCTAGTGTGTCTAACCATACGGTGACGAAAATGAAATATTATTTTTCTTCTAAAGCTCCATAGCGCATTTACAGCGATGAACTTGCATTTTTTGTTTTCTCAAAAGAAAAAAAAAACTTACATTTTTTATACTCCGTATATAATTTGCATTAGTATAAATGTTGATATGATCACCCATTAATACTTTGACAAGTTAACAAATGTATTGTACAAAAAGCTCATTTTTCCTACATGATTAGTATATCCGTATTCTTTAAAGTGATTAACATCTTACTAGTTTTATTAATTCTATTTAAATAATTAGATTTTTATTATAAGTGTGAAATAAAAAAGCCAAAAATATAAAACTTGATATGTTTAACGTAGTAGAAGGTGAAAAATATAGAGTATTAAGTTGTTTTTTCACATTAATAAAATCAGTAAAACGAATGTTATATATAGCGTGAGGTGTAACGTGACGACGGTATGGCTAAGCCTCCTGATTTAACAGCTAAGGCGAACATTTTTTGTTTTTAAAGTATGAAATAAAGTATCACAAACTATAAAAATGTTTATAGATTATTATATGGGTAAACTGCAAAAAACATCCATGAACTTTCTAAATTTCGCAAATTTTCTCCTCAGTCCAAACTACAAACAATTTTTCCACTGAACTTCAATTTCTCGTGCATTTTTTCCCCTGAGTCGACGACTTTTTTACTTTTGACTGTTTTTCTCCGTTAACTCCCACACGTGCCTGGCACGTGAAGGTATATTCGTCATTTTCCGTTCCACCACATCTCCCCACCTCATCCACACCTTTCTTTTAAGCATTTTTTGTCCCTCAATACATTTCCCGCCATTACTAACACATGTGGTTGGTAGCGTGCATATATAGGTACGTTGACGCATTCATCTTTAGTCGTATATCTTCTTTAAACCATCATCGACCAGTCATGGTGATCATATGTGAATGTGGCAATGTTGGGTCAGTATTTACTGACATCAAAGCAACTCTAAGATTTGAATATAAAATCCCCCTAAGTATTTCATGTTCAGCAGAAAGGTGGTTCTGCTGAAGCATGACCAGAGGAACAAGGTTCCTACTGAAGAAATATTTGTTGAAGGATGTTCAGCTCTCCTCTTCCAGAGAACTTAGAAGACAAAGGAGTCTTTGCCTTAATAACTAGACGGTCTAGTTGCTAAAGAACAAGTCCTAAAGAATAGCTTTCAATTCAGTTTGGTTTGACAACACCAAAGTAAATGATGTCGATCTCCTCTAGGATACTGAAGACACTTCAGTATTCTGAAGGTTTACATTAGGTGGGGAAATATTTACTTTAAGTCAAAGTAGGAAAAGGTTGCTTGTAATGTTAGCTATAAGTACAACCTTTGTCTTTTCTTAGATTAGTTTAATTATACTATGTACTGTTTATCCAGCATGGGCATTCAACCACCCGTTGGATAAACACATGCATGAGAACATGTGAAATGTAAACCCTAATATGCTTCTCCTATAAAAGGAATACATATAGGGGAGAAACGGCTAACCCTTAGACTAGAATGATTGAAATCTTCTAATAGCCATTTCTCTCCCATCATCAACCAAACCATATAGCTAAAGGCATATGAACGTTTTGGTTGAGACTTAAACTCTTGATGTTGGTTAGAATTTTAAGTAGAGGAGATCACCCCAACATTTTTATTCAACCACTTTGTTCTTCCGCAAAGAAAGTGGGTTATAGATTCTTTATTGAGTTTTAATAAAATTATATACGTTGAAAAGTATTTGGTATTGTTGTTTTATTTGTTCTTAGTTCTTATTAATTGATAAAACAACACACTTGAATCTTATTAACGAGTTACTACTTAAGGTTGATAAGTAGTAACGAGTTAAACGGGTAAGTGGTATCAGAGCAGTTTGATTTATAAAACCTCTTATTTCCATTAAATTGCGCATCCATGTTTTCAAATCAAGATCCAACATGGTTCAAGTAATACCACAAACCCTAGAATATAGGGGTGGCGCACTCAATGTTGCTCCTGTTCTAGAAGTGGAAAACTTCAATATTAGAAGAAAAGGTTTGTTGTCCACATGGTTGGAATTGAACCTCAATTCCTTGTAATCAATAAAAATGGTCCATTTGTTCCCATGTCTATGGATAAAATAAAACCTAAAGCACAATAGACTGCTGATGAGAGAATAGCTGGTAACCAAGATCAGCATCTCAAAAGTCTCATCATGTTCGTGCTTCTAGATGACCAAATGAATTATGTTGTGAATTGTAAAACAGCTAAATCTACATGGGATGATCTTATACTGTATCATGAGGGATCTTTTGATGTGAAAGAAACAAGAATAATGGATTTAAAGCTTTCACACAACACCTTTAAACACAAAGAAATGGAAGCTCTTACTCAAACTTTCACTAGATATAAAGCTCTGATGAATGAACTAGTAAATGATGGTGTTGAACTTTCAAAACTTGAAACCAACACAATATTTATAAATGCATTGCCAAAAAAAGTGGTTCAGTTTTTGTCTAAGCTTGAGAAATGCTAATCACATTAAAGATTGTGATCTTGCTTCTCTTTTTGGAAAACTAAAATATGAAGAAAACCTAGTTGATAGGATTTATGAAGGAACCAGTAAGAGTAAAGCATTAGCAATTGCTACACCCTTGTCAATAACCTTTTTCAGTGAAGCTGTCATTCATGAGTACCAAGATAGTCCTGATGATGAAGAAGACACAAGAACTAGTTAGGAATATCTAAATGACCTTCAAGAGAAAATTCATGAAAGAGATCTTATTGGCAAGTCTAGAAGTTTCTTTAAGAAGGGAGGAAAGTACTTCAGCACCATAAAAGCCACAGCTGACACTGTGTGTTTCAAATGTGGAAAGGCTAGTCACTTTGCCAAGGATTGTTACTCCAAAACATCCATTCTCTCTTATACCTCACCAGCTCAGTTCCGGCCATCTGGTTCATCTCCATTTCAACAAAAACAAATTGCTTCATCTTCATTTCAGCAACACAAGGCTGAACTTAGGCCAGCTAAAGATTTTGAGGCAAAGTATAGATAGATCAAAGCAAGACTGGCACTCATGAGCACTGAAGGATCATCCTCAAAATCCACCAAGCATGAAAAGAACAAAGGACTTATTGCTGAAGCTTATGAATGGGATGAAGAGGAAGTTTCATTAGTTGATGATGAAATGGTGAATGTGAAAGTGCTGATGGCACTTGTTGATGATGAAGGTCCAAACTCAAATGTTGTGACCAAGGAAAATGCTCGTAATGGTGAATGGGTCAATATCATAATAAAAAAGGTATAAACTCTTCTTGAACTAGAAGATAAAGATGACATTAAATTTTTCTCTGATTACCTATGTATTGATCTAAAATTTGTTGAAGAACAAAGAAACAATCTTCTTGAGAATTATCATAAAAATGTTCTTAAACTAGAAGATCATGAAAGTAAGTTAATGGAGTTAAAAGAGGCTAAACTTGATTTACTTACTTTTCAACAGTTAAACACTAAAATCATTGATGAAAAAAATCTTTAAGAGTTGAACTAAAAGAAGCTAAAGATATTGTGAAATCATGGCTTAGAAACTCTGATAGGGTTAATCAATGCATTAATGAACAAATTCCAGCTCAAAAAAGGAAAATGCTTGGTGCTGAAGGATCCTCCAGCACCAACTCTCGCGATATTGTCTTTGTCAAAGCCTCAAATGAGGAAGGTAGCTCGATCCTTGACATTATAAGGTCAGATGAAGAGAATTTACCAAATCATGACACTAGACGTATCCTTCTCCCTGAGTTTCAGGCAAGTGTTGATTCTTCAGCACCTTTTGAGTCTTCAGTTACTAAAGATGACTCAGATGATGATATAGAGTCTTCAGTAAGCACCCCACTTCCTCCTCTGGAGAAACTAGCTAGTGTTAAACCTTCTACTGGACTAAAATCAATCCAGTCTATCATCAAGTCACACACAATAGACAAAAGTAGTTCTCCCAAGCATGTCAAAATTGACACATCAAATAATTCTTTAGCTCCTGATGAGAGTTTATATATGGGAACTACTTCTTCAGTTTCATCAAATAAACTGAAGAATGCTAGATCTGAGAAAGATGAGAGAATGTCTCTTGTTATGCAAGAGATCAATGATTTTAAATTACAACTTAAGCAACAGCAAACACCAACTCGATTCATAGATGAAAGTCTTCACATTATCGATACAAAACACAATTCAAAAAGGCTTGTGAGTTATGTGGTCGGATTAATCATTTAACTGAAACATGCCTTGAAGTAAATTTTTTGCACTAAATGTGAAAGAATAGATCATCGCACTTGTGAACATACTGAATATATGCTTGCTAAAACTAGTGTTGATGCTCACAACAATAGGTCATCTCATTTCAGGCGAAACATGCCTTTCTCACCATGTGTTCATTGTTGTATGAACAATCATCACTCAGATGACTGTCATTACTATCCTACATGCAACGTTTGTGGAAGTTGTGACCATGACACTCATGGACATAATCGAGTAATCTCTCTCAGAAGAGGTATAAAACCAAGGAACCCAAACTCTATTACTAAATGTTGTGAAACATGTGGAAGCAATGTCCACACTACATCTGATCACAATCATATAGAGTGGTTCAGAAGAGGTGAAGCCCTTCAGGCTAAAAAGGAAAATGATTTACAAACCTCTTCTTCCTCTTCTTAGCAATCCTATTCATCATCCTCATCAAAAGGACCCTTCAAATCTAGAACAACTTCTAGATCTAAGACACCCACCCATCAAAGGTGTGTTTCTAAACAAAATTGACCATTTCCTTAACTTATATAGTGTGATCTTAGGAAGCCTATTTGGTACCTAGACAGTGGCTGCTCAAGGCATATGACTGGAACCAAAAGTCATCTACACAATTATAAGGAGGGACCAGGTCCTAAAGTAGTATTTGGTTATAACTCATCAGCTTCTACTAAAGGATTTGGTTTATTTAAATGCAATGGTATAGTTTTCTCATGGGTAGCATATGTCAATGGATTGAAGTATAACCTCATTAGCATCAGTCAACTTTGTGATGCAAAATACCTAGTTCTATTAGATGACAAAAAATAGGTACAATCTTCAATTCCAATCATGATATTGTGATGATTTCTCATAGAGTTTAAAATGTTTATGTCATGAACATGAGCTCTACTCATGAGACATGCTTCTTTGCTAGAGCTTCAGATATCACAAACTGGCTTTGGCATAAGAGGCTTTCACATCTCAACTTCAAAATAATCACTCAGCTGGCAACACAAAATCTTGTTATTGGTCTCTCTTCACTTGTCTATTCCAAGGACAAACCATGCTCAACACGTGAAAAGGGAAGCACCATAGGGCCAGTTTCAAAACAAAACAAATTTTCTCAATAAAATAAAGTCTTCATTTACTTCACATGGACTTGTTTGGCCCAGTATCACCTAGGGGCATTTGTCATGAAAAATATACACTTGTCATTGTTAATGAGTACTCTAGGTACACCTGGGTATATTTTTTGACAAAGAAAAGTCATGGACCACATGCCATCATGTCTTTCATCAAAAGATTTGAAAATGAAAATGACACTCATGTCAAACAACTCAGAATTGACAATGGCACTGAATTTAGAAATCATACACTGATCAAGTTCTGTGATGACAAAGGAATTTCTCAAAATTTCTCATCTTGTTGGGAATTATTTGTTAAGTGTCAAGTAACGTTAGTGTTTGTTAATGCAATAATGACTAAAAACGTTACTTGCATTTTTCGGTCTCGCTTAGTTTTGATTACGACAATATGTAAAAATAAGCATTTACGAAAACGACGAAAAACGAATTCTTGAGTTCAAGTATTTTTTATTTTACCCATTTTCACTTAAGGTATGGATAAACAAGTACTAACCTTAATCAATTGATCAAATGATTTAATCTTTCTTAAAACTCACTTTTTATTTAAGTGTGACAAGTTTTTTTTATTAAACTTTCTTTTTAAGAAAATGTTTTATTAAATTATTTATTTGAAATTTGAAAATGGCATATTCTTATTTGGCTAAGAATATCCTTTCCGGATATTTTTTATATCCAGATAAGACCTCCACCACTAAAGGACAAAAAATGGAGCGGAGTCTAGGCAGCGGTTCTCTAGCGCCTAGGCGGTTCCTTATTGATAAGGAACCGCAGGCTGAGCTAAGGAACCGCCACCAGATATAGCCGTTGGCCTTCTTGTCCTATAAATAGTGGACCATTCTCAGCTTTTCAAATCACCTCTATTGCACATCTATTTCCAGATTCAATCTATCTTCTTTAATCACTCAAATCTTTGATCATTTGTTTGATTACTACTTGTTTAAGAAGTGAATCTTGTTCTTCCAATCCTTCCTCTCCAAGTGCAAAGAGAAGAACACTATCCTAGTGAAGTGTTGAGTCCACCAGCAAAGATCCATTGAAGATCTACTTTTATACATTTGTTGTTGTGTAATAGTTGTGAAGATCCAAGTAGTTGTGTCTATTTGGAAGTTGTGTATGTACTAAGTATAGTTGTGTAGATTGGTCCTAGCTATGATTAGGGCTCGACTTTTAGCTTAGAGTCGGAAATTGGTTAAGCGACGTGTACGGTTGTCTCCACCATAAGGAGCTTGTTGTGTAGTGAACTCTCGAGTAAGGAGTACTCGAGGAGTGGAGTAGGAACGAGGAGTGAGCTTCGTTACCGAACCACTATAAATCCTTGGTGTTCGGTTTGATCTTTCTTTACCCTTAACTCTTTACATTCTTTTTTCTTTGTGCATATATATTTGTTAGTATT
Source organism: Glebionis coronaria (assembly GCA_025667525.1). Taxonomy (NCBI): domain Eukaryota; kingdom Viridiplantae; phylum Streptophyta; class Magnoliopsida; order Asterales; family Asteraceae; genus Glebionis; species Glebionis coronaria. The sequence goes on from JANFOE010000896.1 coordinate 60,021, forward strand.
AGTTTAGTTATAATATCATTGTTCATATTGTGCATAGGAAGATTTCACATATTTCTTCAAGTCTAAGTTTTTTAAAAGGATTTTTTAAAACCACCATTTTAACAAGTAAAATATAAGAAACTATTCAACCCCCCCTCCCCCCCTTCTAGTTTCTACAATTGGTATCAGAGCGTGGTTGCTCAAGAATTTTTAAAGTATATTGTATTTTAAAACTTAAATCGGTCTATGGATTCCAACAAGTACTTGTGACTTATCCGAAATAAATCACTTTATCTTATCCGGAATAATGTACCTAAATCTTATCCGGAATAAATTCCTTTAGCTTATCCGGAATAATATACTTAAATCTTATCCGGAATAAATTCCTAACATTTATCCGAGAAAACTTCATAGGGCTTATCCGGAATAAGTTTTCGTGCTTATCCGGAATAAGTTTTCGTGATTATCCGAAATAAGTTTGGGGGCTTATCCTGAATAAGTTTGAGGGCTTATCCGAAATGAATCTTGCGAGGGCTTATCCGGATTAAATTCTTGCTTATCCGAAATAAGTACCTAGAGCTTATCCGGAATAAAACGTTCAAGGGCTTATCCGGAGAACTGTATAACCAGAAACACAGTTGGGGATCGACTAAAAGCGCACCTAGCAAATGATTTTCACACCCAAGATGCAAAAAATAGATATCCCTATGACCATAAGGCTGTTTCGAGTACTAACAATACATCTGATTAACTGATATATACAAACTAATCAAAAACAATATGCCCTATCCTGAGAGTGTGATTGATTAATTATAATGAATGATTGAAGAAACCCGTTTACCTTAAATGTTCTGAGATCGAGAAATCAAGGCAAGAAGTTGTGATGTGACCAGAATTAATGGTGGCAAGGTGGTGTGGTACAGTGAAACGAGAGAGAAGAAAGAAAGGGGGCGGGGGGTTTTGTTTTGACCTAAAAATGTTTAGCAACTTTTCACTATTGGCCCTTCTTTTTTTCTTTCGATGTTCATTTGGCCCTTTAAGTAAAACCTATTTTAGTTAAACGTGTATTAAGGGAAAAACTAAACGATCGTTTGAAACTTAAACAAGGTTTTAACTATTGGGCACACATCACCAATTAACGCACTTAAAGAGTATGCCTAAAATCCATTAATCTCTAAGTTCCAATCAAAAGCACGAGAAACGGTCTACAGAATATCTAAGTACCACATACTTGACAAACAAACAAACACATGACGAACAACAGTTAACCGGTTATTTTTCTGAAAAATATTCTTGAAGACGATATATTGATGACAAAAAAGATTTGATATTTTCTCCCCCTTGAACATTGACCCGTTTTCTATTTAAAGAGCTGTAGTCTTTGTTTAGAGAGTTGAATACGAATGAAAACATTTTCCGTTTAATGTTTTAGAAAAATTGATTCGTGGTGGCAATAAGATTTCTCTTATTTTGACAAATTAATGCACTGAAACGTACACTAATTCGTGTTAGATCAAGTTATAAAGTTGTAAAACCCGCATGCTTTTACCATGAATAGTGCTCTTAAGATCGTACGTCCTAGATTAAAACTTACCTTATTTAGTATTGATCACATTCATGTGCTAATAATCAAGCAAGTGCATACGTGTATGACATGATAAGTATCGATTACGTACGAACTCATGATAAACAGTTAATAAATATGTCACGTGAACATAATTAAATCATGATCACCATTTAAAATAAGAACTAAAATAATTACGTAAATACATATAATATAATTACGAGCGTTAAGATTACGATAAACTACATGATAAAATAAACAGAAACACTTTAAACACGAACACGTTTAACCACGAACGAACACGAAACATCGGGACACGAGAAAAGGTACGGGTACCCCATGTGGGGCCCCCATACCACGGCACAAATCAAGAAATGGGCTAAGCCCATCAAGTTTACATGAAAGGGGGGTAAAGGGTAAAAACTAATTTCATTTTTCACTTTTCAAGAAAATAAACATAAAACCCTAAAAGATTTCTCCTTCTCCTCCTTGTTCCTCCTTGTGCCGCCACCCATAACAACACCATAGGTGGTTGTTGTTGATTTTTGACATTAAAAACAAGTGCTAGAAACCGTGTTTGTTCATCCCCTTTCAAGCTACGTATTGGTATATCATTCTAAACCTTTCTTTTTAATTCTTTTTAATCTTTGATTATTCTCATGAACATGTTATTATTATTCTTATTAAAACATGATAATTAAACATTGATCTAACATATTTTGGGGTAAATTAAAATCAAAGGATGATATAAAAGGGTGTTTGTTTTGGCCGCCTAGCATAACCAACCCGAGGGGGGGTTCGGTTTGCTTTTAGCCGCCACCACCAAGACCATTGTTGGTCTTGGTTGGTGCTTGTGGGACCCACGGCAATAAGGGGGCACACGTACCCCGAGTTTGGCTCGGGGTACGGTGTCGAGTTCATACCCGATTCATGGTTCGTTGGTTAAATCATGATTTATGCTACATGTTAATTTTTATGAATTATGAACTTAGGATATAAATTAATTAATAACATGAGATATTAATTAAATCAGGACTTAGGTTTTTTTAATTATTAATTTAGCATGATATTAATTTAACCTAAGTATTTTATGTTATAAGTTATAATTAATTAATTATTTAAAACATGCCTATAATTAATTAATTTAGACATGACTTAGGTTATGTTATTAATGCATAATAATACACATTTTAACCTAAGTATTTTATTCCATTTTAATTAAAACATGTTATACTTTAATTAAAATGCTTAACCTATAGTTTAATTAAAATACATGAAATAATAATTAAACTATACACTATATCATATGACTTAAGAAATAAGCTTATAAACACTTAGACTTATATGTTAGCTTATGTAACCAGCTTAATTCTAAATATGGAAACTTCTATTTATAGAAACTTAATTAAATAAGGCAACTAATCTATTAATGGAAACCTTCTATATATGGAAATCTATCTATTTCAGGCAGCTAATCTAATCATGGAAACCTTCTATATATGGAAACTTATTTAATTAAGGCAGCTGATCTATTTTTGGAAACTTTCTATTTTTAGAAACTAATCTATTTTTAGCAGTAAATTCTATTTTTGGAAACTTTCTATTTTTGGAAACTTTCTATTTTTGGAAACTTTCTATTTTTGGAAACTTTCTATTTTTGGAAACTTTCTATTTTTGGAAACTTTCTATTTTTAGAAACCTGCTATTTTTGGAAAGTTACTTATTATTACACAGTAAGTATAATAATACATGAAATACCAGTAATACTTAATCAGATTAATCAGAATACAAGATAAACACAGTTTAAGGCTTTAAACAGTAAACCATGACCTAAAACATACCAAATAAGCTAAGATGAGACATAAAACCCAGTACGTAATCAGTGAATCGATACTTATACACGTGTGTATTCATGTAGCTTTAGTGATCCAGAAGTAGGAGTCTTTCTTCCGTTCATTCACTGGATTTGAGGTACGGATTCCCGTCCTTTCAGTATGGACATTCTTTCCTTATTAGGATTTCCTCGTATGCAGCCAACTGTTTTCCCCAGTATTTGTTTTATTGTTTTGAATTGCTTATGTTTAATTAGCATAATCTATAGCCATATACAAGCATGACCAGTTTCACCTAGTTATGGAGGTACGATAACCATAACATTGGAGGCACCAATGTTATGACTTCCCCACGGCGGAGTGATTGCTCGTGGCGTCCCTTTTCAGTTTTGGCCATATTATTATATCATGTGGGGCGTATGGGTGCATCCTAGTTACATGTTTTATTCAGTATTTCATGGTGAATGTGGTGTGTGCCTTGCATCCTTCACAAGGAGTTGATCCCTCCTACCCAAACCAGTATATTAATTAGAGGCATCCCCTCTAATCAGCATGATGAGGTCACCCCTCCAAGTATTCATGCACGTGACCTTTTCATGACCTATATGGGCTATGGTATATTTATGTTAAAACAGTTTTCATAAGATAAACATAAGGCTTTTCAAACTATAAAACCAGTTTTCTTAATACTTAACCAGTTTACTCAGAACTTAGTCTTCCGCTGTTATATGTTACATTCTTATCCTATTTCATGCTATATTGTACATCCGTGCACTGAGCGTCTTGCTCAGCCGTTTTCCTTTTCATGTTCCCAAAACGGTAGGTACTCAGGGACGCTCGTAGATCTCAAACGTACGTGCATATGGATTGGAAGCTTTACTGTCTTTCTTTACTTTATGCATTTCCTTTACTTTAGTACAGTTTGCTATGGACATTGTTTCGTCCTTTCCTTTTACAGTATTTATGTTTGTGTGTGATGAGCTCTACTTTGGGGTTACCGATGTTTGATTCCGGTATTTCCCTTTTATGGTCAAATAATGCTTAGACATTTATCCTTGTATGCTTTGATGACACGCCATGATTATGCGTAAGATTCCATTTCCAAAATGGGGTGTTACAATTATGGTATCAGAGCCAAGGTTTCGACCTGTAGGCTTTCAAATATGACCTGTGATAAGTGGGTAGTCACTACGGTCTTCCTAGAACTGACAGTTGTTTTCAAGCATTCATCATTTTAAGCATACATATACATGTCATTGTTACAGGGTTTTTGACTAAGTAATGGTTGGTACAGGACTGGCCCTATTTAGTCGCATGTGTTTTATCGAAACTTTTAGATTTGGGACCGACCCATAGGCGTCCCCTCGATATGTCTTTTATTTTGAGTGAACTGACCAGAGGCGTTCACTCTCGAGCATCAAAAGTTTTCATAAAACTGCATCATGCATTCATACAAAGATTTTCTTGCATAAAATTTTTCTCGTGAAATTTTTGGTATACATTTTTTTAATGTATATATATAATATATATTTTATGTTTGAAATGTTAATCATATGTTTTATGTTATACTGTCAGATGGTTCTCACACGCGAGCAAGAGCAGCTCAATGCTGCAATTTAGGCTGCCATGCAAGCCTTGCTTCCTCAACTGAGGAATGACATCTGTGCTGAAGTCCAAGCTGCCAACAATCAGCAGCAGCAGAATCAGGCACCTCCTCCTCCTCCCCCAGTGACACTAGCAGTGTGGTTGGAAAGATTCAACAAGCTCCGTCCTAGAGCTTTTGAAAAGACTGATAGCCCCAGTGATGCTGAAAGCTGGTTGACTCATATCGAGAAGATTTTCAATGCTATGGGGTGTGACCCCGCATTCAAGGCGAGATTGGCATGCTACCGGTTTGAAGGCGATGTACTCAACTGGTGGCTAGCCTTGACGCAGTCGGAAGGAGGTGATGATTGGGTCGCTGGTTTGACATGGGCCCAATTCAAGGAGAGAGTGATGGAGCAGTTCTTTCCCAAGGCAGAGCAGGACAAGCTCAAGCGAGAGTACCATGGGATACGTCAGAGAGCGGGCGAGAATAGCAACGAATTCATGCAGCGCTTTCTTCGCTTAGCTGGTTTCCTGGGAGCAGCAGCTGGTACTCATGAGGAGCAGGCACACCACTTTAGGTGGGCACTTCGCACCTCGGTCACGAACAATCTGGTATGTGCTACGTTCAAAACAGTAGCACAAGTGGCCGACGCAGCAAGGAAGCTGGAGATGTTGCAGGAACGAGATGAGTTCGGGGAAGCTGAAAGACCCGACAAGAGGTAAAACATTTCGTATTCTAACGATAACCAGACCGCATCCTATCATTATATGTTCAATAATCATCTCTAAACTGTATCTTCCAGGCAGAAAACTGGGGACCGGTCTCAGCCGGCTACTCAGCAGCAGCCTCATCAGCCCAAAGGAAACGGTCACACTAACGACCGTTCTGTTGTGGAAAGGCGTAGCGGTAATGATAATTACCGTAACAACGCTGGACACTCCAACAACAGCAGGTCCTACTATTTACGCATCTTCTTATGATTTCATGTTATATCTCTCATGCTGACAGTATATTAATCACTACCAGGAACCACGGTAACGGGAAGGACCAGAACCACAGGGGTTCGCAGCCTAACCGTTCAGCTAACACTGGTGAACATCTTATGACGCATATGTCTTATACTCGTGCATATACTTTATGTTAACACATTTTCTCATCAGCAGGCCCTCAACAAGCAAGGACTCCTGCTGGAGGATTCACTCATCCTCTTTGCAGCACTTGCCATCGCAGACACCCTGGCCCATGTCGTCGTGATTCCGACGCATGCTACAAGTGCGGCCTCCCTGGCCATCGTATGAGAGATTGCCGTAAGGGTGAAATGGAGGGTACTTCGGGTCATGCTGATACTAAGCCGCCTCCTACCACTGGGCGTGTCTACACGACATCTCGTGATCAGGCAAACAAATCTACAGGTACCATTACTGGAATTTTGTATATGTACGGCCAAGCTGCATGTGTTCTTTTCGACACGGGTGCCACTCACTCAGTTATTTCCACTACTTATGCCAAAAACATCAGGACACTTCCCTTGCCATTAGAAAATAGGCTTACCATTTCCACGCCTTTGAGGCACTCTGTATTAATAACTCATGTAGACAAGAGTCTTCCTCCAGAGTTTGACGATAAAGTTCGTGCAGTAGATGCACTTCCCCTAGACATGATTGAGTTCGATATGATTCTCGGCATGGACTGGTTATCCAAGCACCATGCTACCATAGACTGCCACTCATATCGGGTGATCTTCAGCGACACTAATGCACCAGAGTACATTCATAACGGGTTCATACCCGGACGGTCTGTACAAGTCATATCTACCTTGCAAGCACGTGCATTATTGTCACATGGCTGTGAGGGTTATCTAGCTACGGTTCACGACATGGATGCTGAATCCCCATCGATTCAGGATCAACCAGTAGTTTCGGAAATTCAAGACGTCTTCGCAGCTGAACTTCCGGGCATACCACCTGCACGAGAAGTAGAGTTCAACATCGACCTTGTTCCAGGAGCTGAGCCAATCTCTAAGGCTCCGTATCGTATGGCTCCCATAGAGCTAAAAGAACTGAAGGACCAACTGCAGGAACTTCTTGAACGAGGGTTCATTAGACCAAGCGCATCTCCATGGGGCGCACCGGTCTTGTTCGTTAAGAAGAAGGACGGCAGCATGTGACTTTGCATAGACTACCGTGAACTTAATAAGATTACCATCCGCAATAGATATCCACTGCCACGTATAGATGATCTGTTTGACCAACTTCAAGGAGCCAAACACTTCTCAAAGATCGATCTAAGGTCAGGCTACCATCAGCTAAGGGTTAAAGAGCAGGATATTGCCAAGACTGCTTTTCGTACCCGCTATGGCCATTATGAGTTTGTGGTCATGCCATTCGGCCTGACTAATGCTCCAGCAGTATTCATGGATCTGATGAACAGAATCTTCCACGAATTCCTTGATAAGTTTGTCATTGTATTCATCGATGACATCCTGATTTTCTCAAAGTCCACGGAGGAACATGAAGACCATCTCCGTACGGTACTACAGATTCTTCGTCAGAAGCAGTTGTATGCGAAATTCTCCAAGTGTGAGTTCTGGTTAAAGAAGGTGGCATTCTTAGGTCACATTGTATCAGCAGAAGGGATCACTATGGACCCAGCGAAGGTTGAGGCTATCACTAAATGGCCAAGACCAACGTCAGCGACAGAAGTCCGCAGTTTCTTAGGCTTAGCTGGATATTATCGCAGATTCGTGGAGAACTTTTCCCGCTTGGCACTACCTCTCACCAAACTGATGCGAAAAGGAGAGAAATTCGTCTGGACGGAAGAACGCGAGAAGAGCTTCGAAGACCTAAAGCAGAAGTTAGTATCTGCACCTATTCTTACTCTCCCATCTGGCACAGGTGGATTTCAGATCTATAGCGATGCATCGGGGAAGGGACTGGGCTGTGTTCTCATGCAACATGGGAAAGTGATCGCGTATACTTCACGGCAGCTTAAGCCCTATGAAGAAAACTATCCTACGCATGACCTGGAACTTGCTGCAGTGGTGTTCGCATTGAAAATATGGAGGCATTACTTATACGGAGAATCATGCGACATTTTCACATATCACAAGAGCTTGAAGTATATCTTCACTCAACGAGAATTGAACATGAGACAAAGGAGATGGTTGGAATTGTTGAAGGATTATGATATTCACCTACAGTATCATCCCGGGAAGGCTAATGTAGTAGCAGATGCACTCAGCAAAAAGTCCGGAATGATTAACGGCATTGAGATCAAGGAACAAAACATAAGAGACTTGGAGCGGCTAGACATCGAAATCATGGTACGTGGGCAGCACGGATACTGGGCGAATCTTAGAGTAGAACCTGAGTTACTGTCTAGGATCAAGGAAGAGCAGAAGGATGATGGAGAGATTTGGGCGATAATTCAGACTTTGGAGAAGCAGACAGAATTCAGAATGGACGCAGACGGTATCGTTTGGCAGGGCACGAGACTTTGTGTTCCTGACAATCAAGAACTCCGGGAAGCATTGTTAGCTGAAGCTCACAGCTCCCCATTTTCTATACATCCTGGGTCGACAAAAATGTACCATGACATCAGACAACACTTTTGGTGGAGTGGTATGAAACAGGATGTAGCCACCTATGTCTCCAAATGTCTTACCTGCCAGCAGGTTAAGATTGAACATCAGCGATCGGGCGGTCTCCTTCAACCATTGGATATTCCAGAGTGGAAGTGGGACAAAATCACCATGGATTTTGTTACCGGTCTTCCGCCTACCAAGAAGAAACACGATGCTATTTGGGTCATTGTTGATCGACTCACCAAATCAGCTCATTTCTTACCGATACGCAAGGAAGATCCGGTAAGTAAACTCGTAGATACTTATAGAAGGGAGATCATGAGACTCCACGGTACTCCCTCCAGCATCGTCTCAGACAGAGATCCTCGTTTCACGTCGCGATTCTGGAAAGGTCTGCAAAAAGCTTGGGGCACACAACTTAAGCTGAGTACGGCCTTTCATCCTCAAACGGACGGACAGTCGGAGCGAACAATTCAGACATCGGAAGATATGTTAAGGTCGTGTGCGTTGGAATGGACAGGTGATTGGGACGATTACATATGTTTGGTCGAGTCTGCATACAACAACAGCTGGCACGCAAGTATCAAATGTGCTCCTTTCGAAATGTTGTATGGCAGGAAGTGTCGCGCTCCAATCTGCTGGGATCAAGTGGGAGAGCGAACACTCGAAGGACCAGAAATTATAGAAATGACCAATGAAAAGATCGAAGTAGCTAAACAGAAGCTGCAGGAAGCGCGGTCACGTCAGAAGAGTTACGCCGATAAGCATCGTAGGGACATACATTTTAATGTGGGAGATCACGTCTTCCTCAAGGTTTCGCCGGCACGTGGTGTTAAACGCTTCGGGATCAAAGGAAAACTCAGTCCTCGTTTCATCGGACCTTTTGATATCATTGAACGAATCGGTGAAGTATCTTACCGATTGGCGTTACCTCCTCAGCTTTCGCACGTGCATAACGTGTTCCATGTGTCCTTACTCAGAGGGTACAATTATCATCCCCTTCACATAGTTCAGTATCCACTGGAACAGATACGTGAAGATCTCACTTTTATAGAGGAACCCGAACGAGTGCTCGACAGGCAAGAACGAGTCATGAGAAGGAAGACGATTCCATTCGTCAAAATCCTTTGGAGGGACCATACCGAGCGGGAAGCCACTTGGGAAACAGAGGAGTCTATCCGGGCTTCTTACCCTCACTTCATATTTTGAGTTCGGGTATGTTACTTCTTTCCAGCTTACTTTATCTATAATTCGGGGACGAATTATTCTTTTTAGGGGGGAAGAATTGTAAAACCCGCATGCTTTTACCATGAATAGTGCTCTTAAGATCGTACGTCCTAGATTAAAACTTACCTTATTTTGTATTGATCACATTCATGTGCTAATAATCAAGCAAGTGCATACGTGTATGACATGATAAGTATCGATTACGTACGAACTCATGATAAACAGTTAATAAATATGTCACGTGAACATAATTAAATCATGATCACCATTTAAAATAAGAACTAAAATAATTACGTAAATACATATAATATAATTACGAGCGTTAAGATTACGATAAACTACATGATAAAATAAACAGAAACACTTTAAACACGAACACGTTTAACCACGAACGAACACGAAACATCGTGACACGAGAAAAGGTACGGGTACCCCATGTGGGGCCCCCATACCCACGGCACAAATCAAGAAATGGGCTAAGCCCATCAAGTTTACATGAAAGGGGGGTAAAGGGTAAAAACTAATTTCATTTTTCACTTTTCAAGAAAATAAACATAAAACCCTAAAAGATTTTTCTCCTTCTCCTCCTTGTTCCTCCTTGTGCCGCCACCCATAGCAACACCATAGGTGGTTGTTGTTGATTTTTGACATTAAAAACAAGTGCTAGAAACCGTGTTTGTTCATCCCCTTTCAAGTTACGTATTGGTATATCATTCTAAACCTTTCTTTTTAATTCTTTTTAATCTTTGATTATTCTCATGAACATGTTATTATTATTCTTATTAAAACATGATAATTAAACATTGATCTAACATGTTTTGGGGTAAATTAAAATCAAAGAATGATATAAAAGGGTGTTTGTTTTGGCCACCTAGCATAACCAACCCGAGGGGGGGTTCGGTTTGCTTTTAGCCGCCACCACCAAGACCATTGTTGGTCTTGGTTGGTGCTTGTGGGACCCACGGAAGCAAGGGGGCACACGTACCCCGAGTTTGGCTCGGGGTACGGTGTCGAGTTCATGCCCGATTCATGGTTCGTTGGTTAAATCATGATTTATGCTACATGTTAATTTTTATGAATTATGAACTTAGGATATAAATTAATTAATAACATGAGATATTAATTAAATCAAGACTTAGGTTATTTTAATTATTAATTTAGCATGATATTAATTTAACCTAAGTATTTTATGTTATAAGTTATAATTAATTAATTATTTAAAACATGCCTATAATTAATTAATTTAGACATGACTTAGGTTATGTTAATACACATTTTAACCTAAGTATTTTATTCCATTTTAATTAAAACATGTTATACTTTAATTAAAATGCTTAACCTATAGTTTAATTAAAATACATGAAATAATAATTAAACTATACACTATATCATATGACTTAAGAAATAAGCTTATAAACACTTAGACTTATATGTTAGCTTATGTAACCAGCTTAATTCTAAATATGGAAACTTCTATTTATAGAAACTTAATTAAATAAGGCAACTAATCTATTAATGGAAACCTTCTATATATGGAAATCTATCTATTTCAGGCAGCTAATCTAATCATGGAAACCTTCTATAAATGGAAACTTATTTAATTAAGGCAACTGATCTATTTTTGGAAACTTTCTATTTTTAGAAACTAATCTGTTTTTAGCAGTAAATTCTATTTTTGGAAACTTTCTATTTTTGGAAACTTTCTATTTTTGGAAATTTTCTATTTTTGGTAACTTTCTATTTTTGGAAACTTTCTATTTTTGGAAACTTTCTATTTTTGGAAACTTTCTATTTTTGGAAACCTGCTATTTTTGGAAAGTTACTTATTATTACACAGTAAGTATAATAATACATGAAATACCAGTAATACTTAATCAGATTAATCAGAATACAAGATAAACACAATTTAAGGCTTTAAACAGTAAACCATGACCTAAAACATACCAAATAAGCTAAGATGAGACATAAAACCTAGTACGTAATCAGTGAATCGATACTTATACACGTGTGTATTCATGTAGCTTTAGTGATCCAGAAGTAGGAGTCTTTCTTCCGTTCATTCACTGGACTTGAGGTACGGATTCCCGTCCTTTCAGTATGGACATTCTTTCCTTATTAGGATTTCCCCGTATGCAGCCAACTGTTTTCCCCAGTATTTGTTTTATTGTTTTGAACTGCTTATGTTTAATTAGCATAATCTATAGCCATATACAAGCATGACCAGTTTCACCTAGTTATGGAGGTACCATAACCATAACATTGGAGGCACCAATGTTATGACTTCCCCACGGCGGAGTGATTGCTCGTGGCGTCCCTTTTCAGTTTTGGCCATATTATTATATCATGTGGGGCGTATGGGTGCATCCTAGTTACATGTTTTATTCAGTATTTCATGGTGAATGTGGTGTGTGCCTTGCATCCTTCACAAGGAGTTGATCCCTCCTACCCAAACCAGTATATTAATTAGAGGCATCCCCTCTAATCAGCATGATGAGGTCACCCCTCCAAGTATTCATGCACGTGACCTTTTCATGACTTATATGGGCTATGGTATATTTATGTTAAAACAGTTTTCATAAGATAAACATAAGGCTTTTCAAACTATAAAACCAGTTTTCTTAATACTTAACCAGTTTACTCAAAACTTAGTCTTCCGCTGTTATATGTTACATGCTTATCCTATTTCATGCTATATTGTACATCCGTGCACTGAGCGTCTTGCTCAGCCGTTTTCCTTTTCATGTTCCCAAAACGGCAGGTACTCAGGGACGCTCGTAGATCTCAAACGTACGTGCATATGGATTGGAAGCTTTACTGTCTTTCTTTACTTTATGCATTTCCTTTACTTTAGTACAGTTTGCTATGGACATTGTTTCGTCCTTTCCTTTTACAGTTTTTATGTTTGTGTGTGATGAGCTCTACTTTGGGGTTACCGATGTTTGATTCCGGTATTTCCCTTTTATGGTCAAATAATGCTTAGACATTTATCCTTGTATGCTTTGATGACACGCCATGATTATGCGTAAGATTCCATTTCCAAAATGGGGTGTTACAAAAGTAAACTTGATCCCTTGTATGATTTGGCTTGTAAATCATACCCGAGAAAATTAGTTCCCGTTGTGAGCCAACGTTTTCAAAAGAAATACGTGACTTTAATGCGAAAAGCGGGTTGCAGTCTGAAATAACTACAAGCCATATGGGCATGTTTTAAAATATGTACAACTTTTATACTGACTCTATTTATGGCACCGTGTCAATCTTAATCGATATTTCTAAGGCCGTAAATATTACCGTACTAAAAGACATGCCCGTTTTAAAATGAAAAATATTTTTGGATTTTCTGAATTTATATTTTTTATGGATTTTCTATGTTTTATATTTTTTATGATTTTTCTATGTTTTATATTTTTGTATTTTTCTTTTGGTGGTTTAAATATATACGATAATATACAAGATCACGATCAAAGGATACTCAAGAATAGTTTACCACCACTATTCTTCATATTCTTCTGCCAATTCCTTAAGTGTCGCTGGTGAGAATGATTTCATGCCTAGCTTTTCGATCAAAGACTCGATACGTCCTCGATCTAAGGCCTTTGTGAATATATCTGCCAACTGATACTCAACACATACTCAGTGTTGACGAAGTACAGTTCGATCACTCCATTTTCCACTTGCTCTTTGATGAAGTGGTAGCGTATATCAATGTGCTTCGCCCGGGAATGTTGAACGTAGTTGAAGCATAGAGCAATTGCACTTTTGTTATCACAGTACATCGGGATTTTGTTGAATCCAAGACCGTAGTCAGTTAATTGTGATCTCATCCAAAGAACTTGAGCACAACAACCGGACATAGCAATGTATTCAGCCTCAGTACTTGATATCGCAACGGTTTTCTTCCTTTTGGATGCCCAACTAACCAGTCTATCTCCAAGAAGTTGCACACTGCCAGAAGTGTTACGTCTAGTATCTTGACACCCAGCATAATCCGCATCTGCATATGATATTAGTGCAATAGAGGAATCCTTCGGATACCATAGACTACGATGAAGTGTTCCTTTAAGATACTGAAAGATCCTTTTCACAACATGTAGGTGCTTTTCGGTAGGCCGAGCCTGATACCGGGCACACATGCATATAGCAAATTGCAAATCAGGCCTGCTAGCAGTCAGATAGAGAAGGGTGCCAATCATTCCATGGTAAAGTTTAGGATCGACAGCTATCCCTTCCTTATCTTCATCTAACTTGGATCTCTCCACCATTGGAGTATCCACGGGGTCACAATTTTCAAAATGATATTTCTTTACTGATTCAAGAGTAAATTTGGATTGATTAATGAAGATGCCTCTGGGATTCTGAGAAATTTGTAGCCCTAAGAAAAATGAAATTTTACCCATCATTGACATCTTAAAACGTGTGGACATAATTTTCTCAAAATGGTCATACAGACTTTGATTAGTAGCAACAATTATTATATCATCAACATAAATTTGTACCAGTATCATGTCGTTGTCCTACTTGAGAATAAATAATGTTGGGTCCACTCTGCCTTTGGAGAAGCCTTTCTAGATGAGATACGACGATAAGAGATCGTACCACGCACGTGGAGCTTGTTTCAACCCATAAAGAGCCTTCTTGAGCTTGTACACGTGATTAGGATACTCCGAGTTGACGAACCCATTCGGCTGGCTTACGTAGACATCTTCCCTTAATTTACTATTGAGAAATACCGTCTTAACATCCATTTGGTAGACGATCATGTTCATATGAGCAGCATAAGCAAGGAATAGTCTAATTGCCTCTAATCGTGCCACAGGAGCAAAGGATTCTTCAAAGTCAATACCCAAAGCTTGTTTGTAACCTCTAGCAACTAATCTAGCTTTGTTCTTCAGCACTCCACCTAACTCATCGAGTTTAACCTTATATACCCACAACAATGTAAGGATTTCAACGTTGCTGGGTAAAGGAACTAATTCCCACACTTCAAGACGTTAGAATTCATTAAGTTCCTCTTGCATGGCTTCAATCCAAGATGATTTGGTCATGGCTTGTTGCCAGTTTTTAGGTTCAGTGTCGGAAAGCAATGCATCAAAATAGCAATATAATGCATGTTCTTGGAGTTGGTGGCGTGTTAAGACTGGTCGATCGATGTCACCAATAATATTGCGGATTGGGTTATCCTTTGTCCATTTTGTGTTGTGAGTTTCAATCCGTGGTGGTCGGGAGTGAACGATGGCAGGAGCTTCCTCTGAGGTAGACGCACCGTTAGGGTTTTCAGGTATTTGTGAACCAAAGAACGGAAGCTCTTGTAAATGAGCAATTTCTAAATCGTGATCATAGTGATCCTCTTCAACATCATTAGGAATGAGTTGGGGTGAAGATTCAGGTGTGGTTTGTGAATTGGTGGGGGATGGGACATCTTTTTCAAGAGTGACAGTAGATGCCTCTAACTGATTTCCATTATCTTGAACAATAACTTCAGGAATTGGAGCTACTGCTACAGGTGCTGGAGAATCATCACTAGGTGGATCAAAGAATTCATCAAACATAGTTTGAAATAACTCATCCCACTCGGGCCTTGTAGGTGGTATAAATGATGAAGAAGTAGGATTGTTGGGAGTTAATCCGGAACTAATTGTACCGGTTCCCATCTCATGTAATGCGGGTTCAGAGCTGTGTTGCTCAGAAGCCATCGCTGTCAGCTCATCAAAATCGGTATCCAAAGTTTCTACTATCTTGCCAAGACGACGGTTGTAAATTCGGTAAGCTTTCTTTTCAGGTGAGTAACCAATGAAAATTCCAATGTCAGCCTTCGGTTGAAGTTTGCCCAAATTCTCACTATTAGTATTTGGATAACACAGTGCACCAAATACATGAAGAAATGAAATATCGGGTTTTTGTCCATGAAGTAGCTCATATGGATTTTTACCATGGCGTTTACGAATGATGGAGCGGTTTTGGGTATAATATGCGGTTGCCACTGCTTCAGCCCATAAGAGTAAAGGATAATTCGCATAAATCAACATAGTTCTAGCATCTTCCATTAGTGTACGGTTACGTCTTTCCACGACACCCTTTTGTTGTGGAGTGCGAGCAACAGAAGTTTCATGTGAAATACCGACCTCTTCATAATAGTCTCGTAGAGTTTGATTAACGAACTCAGTTCCATTATCAGTGCGAATGCGGCGAACAGTAGCATTAAGACGTACTTGGATCATCTTTAAGAAAGTAATAATATATTTTGGTGGTTGATCCTTGGATACTAGAAATTTTACCCATGTAAACCTTGAGAAATCATCCACCATGACGAGGATGTATTTTCTACCACTCACACTAGCCGTACGCATTGGCCCGCAAAGATCCATGTGCAAAAGATACAGTGGTTCTTGGTTGGTGTCTTCAGCTTTAGGTTTGTATGATTTCTTGGTGCTTTTTCCTAAAGAACACGCGGAACATAAATGATCCTTGTCGAACTTAAGTTTTGGAAGACCACGAACAAGTTCGTTTTTAGCCAAATGGTTTATAGCATCAAAGTTAAGATGAGATAATCGACGATGCCACAACCATGACTTTGTCTTAGATGCTTTGGAAAGAAGGCATACAGGAGAGGCGGCCATCATGTTTTGAATAGACAATGTGTAGAGATTATCCCCTCGAGATCCCTTTAACAAATCATTTCCTGCAAGATCGCGAATAAAGCAAGTATGTTGTCGAAAAGCCACTTCAAGGTTTGAATCGCAAAATTGTCCCACTGAAAATAAATTATGACCAAGTCCCTCCACATAATATACCCTTGAAATCGTAACATTCCCATATTGATATTCACCGTAACCCATAATCTTTGCAATATGGTCGTTGCCGAATTTAACCGTTCCTAGAAACTTGCTGACGAAATTTCTGAGCATCGAGCGATCTCCGGTCATATGCTTTGAGCATCCAGAGTCCAAGTACCAGAGGATGATTTGGACCACCTGAAAATATCACCAGACAAGTACGATGTATCATAATCTAGTAGTTCCTCTGTGTTAGCAGGTACAGATATAATTATTTTAGATTTGATAACCGAAGAATTCTTAGGCTCCAAACTTGCTTCCTAAATGCCGACTTAGATTCTAGTTGTCTAAGATCCTGAGGTACTTCTTCACTGGTAGGCACAATAGTGGGGGCAGACCTAGTTAAAGGGCGCTTTTTCCATTTCTTAGTGCTAGTGTTCCTATTTAAAAGACGATGAGACCTAACTTCCGTAGATGTAATCCTAGTTAAAGGGCACGTAGTTCCATTAGCAGTGAAGGTCCTACCAGTGGGTTTCCATTGCCAACCAACTTGGGTGAATTTCTTCCCCGATGGAATCAATTCAAGATTGTTTCTAAATGCATACATTTCATTCACGTGATCAACAAGGCATAAATCATGACGCTGAGGAAACATGCATTCATTACAATTCCAACATCTCAAATTAGAATTCACATTTGGCTTAGGCTGCTGCACAAGCGCAGGGCCTTTAGTCTTAGTTACATGATTCTTTTTATTCAAATTTGAAATAACATTCCTAGGGTGAACTTCTACTTTCTTCTTCGCAGTCCTACTAGTGGAAGGCTTGATCCTATTCTTCTTGTCTTGAGATCCTTTAGCCTTAGTAGAAACAATTACTCTTGTAGAAGGTAAGGGAACAGTAGTTACAGATTTTGATTTAGCCTTGATGGGTGTGTTTAATATAGGCTTATATCTTGGATTCTTATTGAATGGAGTTATGGCAATGGTGTTGGTTTGTTGTTTAAGTGGTGCAGAACCCGGTTGTCCTATGTACTTCAAGTGCTCTAAGCATTGTTGTACCCTCTCAATTTAAGCTTGAGCAGAGTAATAGTGACTATTCATAGGATCAGTTTCATAGTAATCATCTACCACATCCCTAGCAAGCTTCGCGTGCTTAACTGCATCTTCCATATACCACTTATATGATAGTGAGTTGTTCTTATTGTACGGGTTCTTAATGATCACCACCTTGTTGGTTTTTGGAGCACTAGAGGTCGGGGCAGAGATGGTGGTTGGATTATCAACAACATCTTGTCCTTTGAGTTGAAGTATCTCCTTTAATTCAGCCAAAACCATGTTTTTGTCTATGAGTTGAATATTTAAGTCAGAGATTTCCTCGCACTTACGGTTCAATTGGTCAACGAGTGACTTTTTCTCTGCCGCATTAAAAGCGAAGCGATCTTCTAATGAACCATAAATTTGTGAAAAACCCTGCTTTACTTTATCAAACTCCCCTAGCATAGAAGTTATTCTATCTTCTAGGGCATGATTTTTAATCTATGCAGCCAGTTCTAATTTCTCTGCTGCTGATTCTTTCTTAAGTCTCATAATTTCTTCCTCTAGTGCCTGAACAACCTAAATCATATGGTCACTTGTCTCAACGGAGTTTTCACAATCATTTGTTTTTTAAAGAGTTTCATTTTTAGATTGATTCTCAATTTCAAGAGATATACAATGTTGTTGAAGCTCATTAAAACGTTTTGAAAGTGTGTTATAAGAATCTTGAAGCTCTAAAAATTCAGCGTTAGATTCATGACAAGAATGATTATCTACATTAATCACAGGAGCAACAATATTCACGGACATATCATGCACATCATCACATTTATTCACAGTAATAGATGAAATCTCATGAGCATATTTAAGAGTAACAACTTGCATCACTTCGAGAGACACTATATGTTCTAAGAATCGGTCATATTCGGATAAAATCTTTTCTTTTTCAATTAAATGTTGTTCATAAGCATCATCCATTTCATAGAAAACTTTTTGAACTTCACCAATTTCAAAATTTAGATTTCTCGATAGATTATAGACTCCATTTTTAATAGGGTTCACAAACGGAACGATCTCTTTCTCAAACACCATTTTCATGTATTCGAAAGCCTATTCTCCAGCGGTTAGAGCCGTTGAAGTCGTACATTCCAGGATGACCTTGTCAAACTCGGTAAGGTATCGCTCAATCTCTTCCAAGATGAGCTTTACCGTACTTACCGGTGGAAGATTCTTAGGAATTTCCTTCGGTTCGTCCGAGTTAACGAGTGTAGGAATTATACTAAGGCATTCTCTAGTAGGCATGAAAGTGGATGTTTGGATAGTTCTCTTTTGCATATTAAATCGAGTTCTAAGATCTATCTTAGCATTTGTTGCATTCGTTTGAGCATAATCATATTCAGGATATGTAGTAAGTAATTTTAACCGATTCTCTTCATATGGTGTCATGCTCTCAGATTCATTTACAAACACAATCGGATCTAATACCAATCCTAACTTAGTTGCATCATAAAGTCGTGGGTTGTGGTGAAATGCTTGCTTTGCATACCCCGGGTTAGGTGGTAGGTCTATTAGACGCGATAGATTGAACTCTTGAAATGAAGAATGAAACAAGTGTACTAAATGCGAAGTAGAGTACAATTTTAAAAGCAAAATTTCAGTCTTTTTAACTCTCTCAGACGCCTTAATTTCCGTTTCAACTCTTTTAGACTCGAGAATTTCGAAATCCTTTTGTAGTTTTTGAAAATTATTAACGACTGACTCTTTTTCTTTGAGTTCTTTTGAAATATTTTCTCTTAAATTCTTAATTTCTAGCAGATTATCCATTTGGACTTTCCTAAACCTATCAAATTCAGGATTGGTCAAGGTAGTGGACACTGGAGTTAATTCCAAGGTTTTAACCTTTTCCTTATGCAACGCAAGCTCGTCAGATAAAGTCTGATTAACACTAAGGGTTTCAAGGACCGCATTATTCATTTGGCTAAGCAAAGATGTTGAGACCATAACCAAATCAGGTTGAGCAAATGAATTGGTAGTCGTAATAGCTCCCGGTTGTGGTTCACTCAAAGTCTAGGGACTTTCATTGATATTGCTATCATTGTTTGTCTCCTCAATTGAGTTACTAACCACCGGAGGCTGTTCCAAATACTCAGACACTTGCTCAACTTGATAAGGTACAATAATAGTATATGTAGCAGTATTTGGTACCTCAGAAATTGTGTCAACTCCATAAAGTGAAAGATTTGCCATGAGAGCTGCTTTGGCGGTATTGAGATCATCACAGTCAGAGTCGTATGCATCCAAATCATCACATTGATATGCGGCATTGTTTGTGATGGCTGTTGTGAGACCGTCAGTGTCCGCGACTCCCGGATCTGCGAGAAATGCCAACTCTTCTTCATCGAGCTCACGTCCTTGGGCTTGAGCATTCACCAAGTAGATTTTCTCCTGAAACCATGTGCTGTCCCTTTTCCTCTTGGGCTGCTTACACTCTCGGGCCATGTGTCCTTCCCCTTTGTAGTTGTAGCATATAATCACCTTCGTTTTGCCAGTGCTATTACCTCTTGTAGCAGCAGTGTTAGATGAACGTGCACCAGCAGTAGATGAATTGGGTCTCCCCTGAAGTGGTTGCACCATGACTCTGCCATCTTGAATTGTAGCTTGTTGTCGAGAGTTAGAAGAGTTCCTTAACTGATTGTTTGTTGGAGCTGGCCTTCTGTAACCTCGTTTGTTCAATGTTTGAGTGAGATAAGCAGACATTTGAGCAAGTATATCAGTAGGACTATGCCCTTGTCTAAACTCAGGGACAGGAATCTCATCATCACAATAGAACGCTGGTTCTGATTGAGCTACAAGCGGATTTGATGGAGCACTAACTTGTTGTGAGTAATGGGGTTGAGGAGCCTCAAGTTGTTGATAGGTAAAAGCAGGGTTTGTTGGAGGTTGATAAGGTGAATACTGGTGTGAAGCATAAGGTAACGGATGTGAATCTCCTTGTGATGATGTTGCTGGTTGCTTGTATTGTTGGTGATAAGATGTAGGTGGTTGTAGCAAGATCGAGTACTGTGGGAAGCTTGGTGTTTGATACAATGGTTGATATGAGGATTGGTGTCCCAAAGCAAGCTGAGAGTTGTGGTATTGAAAGTCCCTAAACAATGCAAGAAACCCTAATATTATCTTAATCAACACAAGGTATTACTTTTCAAACGTAATCTTATTATTGTATAATAAAGAATTACAAGTGTTATGGATAACACAGTTTGATGACAATGTGTTGTGCACACTTTGAACAACAATAAACCCTAACTTATGAATACAGTCGTAGCTGTTTGATTCACTAAGTTATATGCACTAATGTTCTTGATATCTCAAAGTGTTGAGCATTAATGCATGGATACACATCCTATTTATAGTGTTACGAGTTTGACTTAAACAGTACTTGATGTCGACTACACAAGCTTTTACAAGTTCGCACATCAGTCACATGATGTCCTTCTATTCTTGGTAGTCTTCCATTATGCTTTAAGGAACAGTTGTCAAAAACAGTTTCCTTATTCTTCATAGTCTCGAACACACAAATGGCATGTCCAAAGTGTGCTGAGAGTTATCAGGGTATTGCCACCCCTGTTAACTCTCAACCCCTCAGAGTCCCTGATACATCTTGGCTGTTATCCATCACAGCCAATGAGTATGTCTTCAGGTAATCTTCGACTTCCCTGACAATGTCTCTGACATGGACTCCTCTGAGGTTGCTCACAGAGACTTGGATCTCTGTGAGTCTTGCGAAACTTGCCTGCCTCCTAGGCACAGGCAAGGGACTATCTAACAGCCTAATTATGTTTAAATCAATGATCAGGGAATCTAACAAGTTTAGATTCCCAACAGGTATGACAGTGTAGGATGGTTTGCCATTAATGCCAATGGTTCTTGATAAGATCCCTGATAGAGTCATTTTTGGATCACATGCTTCTCGTGTTGTTGTAAGAAAGCATAGAGTTGATCTAAATTGGACTTGTCCAAATCGCGAATCATCTTAACATCAGTGACACATTGACTCCATTCTTGGGGTAACGTGTTCAAGAACTTTGTGTTTAGTTTAAAGTGTTCAATCCTTAGATTATACACGTTCATGTCATTCATCAAAGTGGTGAAACGCCAGTAGTAATCGTGAAGAGTCTCCCCTAGAATGTATGTAAACCTATCAAACAAGTCATACAATTGACACTCTCGTTCTTGCTTAGTGAGAGAGGTCCCTTGTAACAAAACAGCTAATCGATCCCAAAGATTTTTTGCCACTATGTGTTCACTTACCATTCTAAAGATATCGGGTAGAAGGGCTTGAAGAATTGTCTGAACGGCCCTTTCATCTGCATCGGCAATGATTTTATTAGCATCAGTTAACTCATGATACTCCCTAGCCCTTGTCACATTGTTGACGGTAACTTCTCCCCAATCTAATGGACTTTTTTCAATTGATTGAAGCATAAGTCGACCATTGGGTTTCCCCATGATGTACGTTTTCATGCGACCTTGCCATGCTTCAAATAAATCTTTGATGAGCAAAGGTGGACGAGTGTTGGTACCCGAGATGATTGAGATATCGGTAAGTGAAGTCACTGTAGGCATGAATGAATGATGATTCATTGTTGGAACACTTGATTGAAAAAGATTATCTTTTTGATCGAGCAATGAAATATGGTTATGAAATTTGTTATGAGTTGATGTAGAAATCTGAAGCTTATCCTGAAAAAAAATGCTTTCTGACCTTCTTATCCGGAATAATCCTTTAAAACTTCTTATCTGGAATAATTACAAACCTCTTATCCTGAATAGCTACTTCAGCTTATCCGGAAAAATCTTTAGCTCGTATCTGGAATAATTGCAGACCTCTTATCCGGAATTACTTGCTACTCTTATCCGGAATAATCAACTCTTATCTGGAATAATTACAGACCTCTTATCCAGAATAATTGCAGACCTCTTATCCGTAATTACTTGCTACTCTTATCCGAAATAATCAGCTCTTATCCGGAATAATTACAGACCTCGTATCTGGAATAATCAGCTCTTATCCGGAATAAACTTACAACCTCTTATCCGGAATAACTTTCTACCTCTTATCCGGAATGAACTTACAACCTCTTATCCGGAATAACTTGGACCTCTTATCCGGAATGAACTTATGACCTCTTATCCGGAATAACTTACGACCCATATCCGGAATGAACTTATGACCCTGTTATCCGGAATAAGCTTACAAAACCTCTTATCCGGAATACTGTAAACCCTTGTATTCCGACAAGTAAAACCCTTATATTCCGTGTAAGAAAATTTTTGAACTTTTAAGTTTTACCCAAAAATCAAGCTAAAAATTCCAACTTTTTGTGAAAAATCACCAATATGAAGAACACAAATTCCTACCACAACTATGTAGGCAATTTGTAGCAAAGAATTTGTGTTGAAAAACACAAAACAAAAATTGAAAATACGGATATAACTTGATTAAAAGAGTATGAAAACTAAAAACTAACACAACAAAAAACCTTATATCATCCCATGGCTCTTGATACCAATTGTAGAACAATGATAATCTATAATCTAATCAAGAGGGTTGTTGGTAATCTAGAGAGAGAGTAGAGAGAGAAACAAAGAAACTTTTATAAATGTGAAAATGAGTAAAACAACCAACACCCCTTTCCATGGTGGAAAGTGGTTTATATACCCAAGTCCTTAATGGACTTGGGCCTCCAACCCATGACAAACCCATGGGCCGGGTTAAACGTTAATGTAACTTAACCTTTAACTATGAGCTACTAAACGTATTACAATATTGTTGGAGTGACCGATACTTCTAATATACGTTAAAAACATATTTCCAACACTATCATAAACTCTTTTGATTCACTATTTTATATTCTTTAATATTAAAATAGGAATCACTTTAGTTGTCCTTTCCTTAGCAAGATTTAAACAAAGTGCACAATGTCCTAAGTGTAGGGGAGTTTACTTCCACATGCTTAAACATTGAGGACAATGTTTATATTAAGTGTAGGGGGACTTCTATCGAAGTTAAGTGGGCTTTTACATGCATTTGTCCTCATTTTAACCGGAAAATTGATTTTTCGACATTTTTTAAAATTTTTTGACCTATTTTGGCCTAGTAGTTTTACCTTTGTATAGTTATTTTCTTTCTTTGCTAGAATAAATTTTAATAAAGTGGTTTTAATTTTTTAAAGTCATGAATCTTTTGACTCAACCCGAGTTTACGTATCTAAGTTTACTCTAGCTAGTATCCTTAACGTGTTTAAGTCAAGTTTTTCTAGGCTTTTATATAGGGAACATTAAAACGCGAAAGTCTTAACTCTTACGGGTTAAGAACAAAAACTTTTCGCAAGTTCCTATAATTGATCCTAGAAAGTCGTTTATCAAGGGAACTTTAAAATGTGAATTCTAAAACTTGAAAAAGTCTAAGAAGTTGCAAGTTCCTATAGATGACTTGAAAACCCGAAACTTTGATTTAATTGGCTAAGCATCCACGAGTCTCATTCCTTGAGAGTTTAAATTATGGAGAATGAGGTATGATAGAGTAAATTATAAGTTTGGTATTCTTTCATGAATTTATATGAGTTGATTATAAGCTTTTTCTCCCATCGCTTGTTAATAAATATAGTTGCAATAAATAAGGTTGTACGATTTGAAAAGTTACTTAGCTTCTAGCCCAAGATTGTTTAAAAGTTGCTCGATATTAATTAGATTTCATAGCCAAGGCATAACTTATTGAAGCAGGATGCGAAGATTGGCGAGTCCGAAAAGGCCCTAACAAGGCATGAGGACTACATTTTGTTGCTAAAGATCCAAAGTGATGTGAAGAATCATTTATCAAAAATCAATATGAAGGATCGAGACACACGATGAAAAGAAAATACTCCCGTAAAGATCATGGAGAAATCTATCCAAAAAGGCCCTAACAAGGTATGAGGATAAATAGATCCAAGTCCTAAAAGGAGGCGGATCGTTGTATATCAAAATCCCAAATAAAGATTGGAGAAAAATGAAGAAGTCGTGGTCCAAGTATGAAGAATGTCTCAAAATTTCAAGTGAAGAAATTCCTATTATGAAGAGAAGACCATTATTTCATGAACGTCTCTCAAAGATTTGAAGTATGAAGTCTGCCAAATATCGGTCCGAGAAAGGTCTCAAATCATGAAGCGAGTTATGCCAAGATATGAACTTTAAGAGGTCCCGAGAAGCAGTTTTAAAAGATTTTGTTCTTTAGCTAACTATTGATTAAATCGTCATACTTTATTTTCAGCCTAAATAACAATCGAAATAAGTCAACAATGCATCCTCGTGATCATTCAAGACAACAATAAAATATAAGAGATACACCTAGGAATAAGGGAGTCTAAGTGAATAATTGGGCCACATGAATTTGTGTTAGTTTGCTAACTTATAATAACAATGATCTCGTTTTTAAGCTTGGTATGAGGAACGTGAAACTTGAGGGTGATAAACATTCATGACATTCCAAAACCCTAAGGTAAGTCTTTGATCTTTTTACTTGTTTTTCTTCCTTTAATATTCTGTAATTTTCTCTCTTTTAGTTTCACTAATGTCTTATGTTGAATAAAGGCCAAGGTAGGTTAATTATGATGGAAAATATAAAACTTGCTTTGTAACTAATACATTGCATGAGGGCATTGCAATGGTCAAGTGTAGGGGATTTAATAAGTGTGAAAACACTTATCCTTTTACCATTTAATTATAATAATAACCAAGCCAAAACGTGTATTTTATGTCGTAAATGTCGGAATTATGCGTGGTTTGTGTTTTTGTTGTGATTTAGGATCAAAATGTGAAAAGGGAAGAAAACACGGGCTTTCACGGGCTTTTATCGAAGAAAAAGACAAAAGACGAAGTCAAAAGATCAAGAGTGCAAAAAGAACGAAAGTCCAAGTCCTATTCTGAAGATTTATCGAAGAAAAAGTCTAAAGACGGAAATTTAATGAAGTCGAAGAACTCAAGTCTAATAAATGAAGAAATTATAAGACGAGTTCAAATAATCCCGAGACAAAGTCGAAAAAGTCGAAGAATTTATAAAGACGAAAAGACGAGAAAAGGAAGAAAAGATCAACACATGTTAATCCTCCCTATAAATACCCTCCTAATGTGTCATTAGGAGGTGTTAGCTATTTGACAAATAGCTCTCTACTTTTATTTACTTGCACTTTCATATTGTCATTTACTTTATTGTCTTTAATTTCAAGTTATCTCCAAGTAAGTTTTTAATTTGTGTTGTTGAATCTTTATTTTTAATCAAGTTTTTCATAATCATTCTCATACTTCTCTTCTTGTTTTTAAAATCAATTGTTTTGTTTGATTAATCTTAAAGTCTTCATCTTCGTGCTTATTTTGATTAAAGTTCTTATCTTCTTGTTATTATCAATTTCATTCGATTCATGATCTTAGCTTATTGTGCTTTTTGCTTAATTGGTGTCTAGCTTATTTTCATTTAAGTATTTTTTCAAAAGTTTAATCTTTTTCTTTTAGTTCAATTTATAAATTTTGCTTATTTGGTATCTTGAAAGTTTTTAAATTCATAGCTTATTTTGTTCTTCTTATTGTTGTTTTGGTTTAATTTTTGGTTAAAGTGCTTATTTGATTTTTAGCTTATTGTACTCCATCCGAATATATTGTGTTTCCATCGCAACATCATTAGGGTTTTGACATTGTGACAGCTCATTGTGATAGCTTATTGTGACAACTTCATTCCGACAGCTTTATTGCGATCGCAATAACCCTTAGGGTTTCTACTTTGTGATCGAAGTGTTATAACATTTGTCACACTCCCAAAATATCAGAGTATAATGGCAACAAGGGAGTGGTGACGTCATGATTATCATACACACACAGTTACAAAGAACGACCTCTAAATGAGACGTTCGGAAAATAGATCACTTGTAATTAATAAAATAAATAGTTTTAACATAGTGCGGAAGCATAAAACTGGTCACAGTTACAAAACATAGTTTTCCAAATAGTACAAATGATCTTTGTTTCAATAGAAATGACGGCAATGCATTAGACCTCACTTAGCATCTTCCTTCTTAATACCTGAGAAAACCATTGCTAAAGCGTCAACATAAAGTTGGTGAGTTCATAGGTTTAGTTAATTTGAAATGTTTAATGAACCACAAGATTTTCCCAAAAGTGATGACAATATAACAAATACAAAGTCATTATAAAAATATTTATTACAGTCTAAGCTCGTGACACCGAAGCGTTAACAACACCGGTAGTATAATCATATATATGCAGCCCAAATGGATGCCTAAACCCACGACATCCTATCTCAGACTCAAATGAAACTGTGCCCGCTGGTCCCTTGTTGGACCAAAACAGACAGGGGCGTCAACCCCGATAGATCTATCCATAACATTCGCGCTTACACAAAGTAATTAACGGTTCACGATTCACGGGCCAAAGCAACTGGGTTTTTAGTGGGACTTAGACTAATATATAAATCAGTAATGCACTTGTGTTCATACGTTAAATCAAGCAATGTCTCACCCCAAAAAGCAGTAAAAGTAGTTAAACGTGGGGCTATAAACTCACCTCGTAAATCAGCAAAGTGAAAAAATGTAAAGGTAGCTCGAGAATACGGTTACGCTAGCCGCGTCCTATTTGATTATAAAGATCGTGTTACGACATTAAAAATTATACTAATAAAATACATGACATCCTAGTTGTGCTTGACAATTCTTTTCGTTTACGGAAAACACGACACTTAAAAAGTCGGGTATTTAATAAATGAGATTTACGGGCTAAATAATACCTTTAAGTTAAACAAAATCGGTTTGGGCCTTAAATAACCCAACACACACCACTTGGCCCAACATTTACCCCATTTACCCCACCCAAGGTTCGGCCCATAGGCCATTTGACCCGGCCTGGCCCAAAGGCGACAAAAACAAGAAAGGAAGGGTTATAACCCTTTTGGTTTCCCCATAACTTGCAGTCAACTCTCTCTCTCTCTCGAAAATACTCCCACCCGTCCCTTTCTCTCTCTCTCTCTAAAAACCAAACGGATCTAATACATTCCTCATGGCAAAAATGGTTTCTCTGATTATTAATATCAATTATTATGAAGGTTTAGGATGAATAATCATGCGTGGGATGTGGGGTTTCATCCCCACATCAAAACCAATTCGATTCGAGGTGTTTTCCAGGAGATTCGATGATAGATTCATCATCAAAAGATAAGTTTTAAATCCTTTTTCCTTTTAATTAAATGATCTACTGATTTTCGTTTCATAAAAGGATTTTTGGGTTCAAATCGTTTGTATTAATAAGCTGTGAACAAAGGGGCTCTCGAATTTAATAAGAATCAATTTAGGGTTTTCGAAATAATTGGGGGTTTTCCAAATCTAGGGTTTCATTTCAATTAAATAATGTTTTCATACGTATATTAATGTTAATTATTGAATAGAATAAGTTTTCAAAAATTAGGGTTTATATAAATTTGGGGGTTTTTGTACACGGTTGTTTATTTGTAATTAAATAATGTTTTTGGGAAATATAATGTGTTAATTTCATCAATAAGAATGTTTTATAATTTTTAAGGTTTCGAAATGATAAGGGGTTTTTATACCCGCGGCTAAATGGGGGTTTCTGTAAAAAGGGATTGTGTGAATCTTGTGTTATGGTTAATTTTTTAGTAATAAATGTTTCGGCAGAAACAATGGGTCTCGGTTTGGTCTCGGTTTGGTCATGATTTGGTCATGGCGGAAACAATGTAAAAGAAATGGTAAAGGGGGTCTCGGTTTGGTCTTGGCAGAAACAATGTAAAAAGATTGTTAAGGGGGTCTCAGTTTGGTTAAGGCAGGAACAATGGGGGTCTTGGTTTTGGTCAAAGTCCAAGTTAAAATTGTTATCATTTATCTATATATTTTTATTTAAACTGAACCGTAACAAAAGACTAATCCATTTGTTTTATTTTCGCAGGTTTGTTTAAAAAATGACGAGCACAACTAAGACGTATGCAGAAAAACAAAGAAGGTGGTTAAAAAGACTCACAACGGGGTTTCGTTTTGGTTTTGCAGGTGCGGACGAGAAGGAGATGGGTCGGCTTGACACTACTCTCTACTCTTACCCAGAATTTGTATTTGAAACTGCTCAGCAGGCACCAATTTGTAATATTTGGACTGTGGATAATGTTTTGTGTTTGTGTTTGGACATTGAACAAATTGGACAGTATTTAGCCTTGTAATATTGGTTTAGGGTTAGTCTAAAACTGGAAATGGTATGCTTGTGATGTACCCATTTTGGTAAACTAGGCATGTGTGCTGGATTTTAGTGGTTAGTGGGTTGTATAAACAAGTATTTAGTTCCCAGGTCTGAATATTTGACTCTTGTTGACCAAGTTTTGAAAAGATAAATAAAAGTTCACTAATTTAATTCTTGTATGAGTTGTATCATTGTATTATTCGGCCCAGGGTTTGTCAAATGTCTAAGTTTTAGACGCGAAAACATAACATGAACAACTTGATAACAATTCGACACACGACTTAAATCAAAGACGGACACGCGTATTCTCGATGGACTTCAGCAAACAATCCTAATCGACACACGGTTAATGCATAAAACGTTTAATAACTCGCACGTTTCATTCATAAAATAATAGACGCGAAAACTCGAGTTGTTACATTCGCTCTCCCTAAAGAGGGCTTTGTCCGCAAAGCAAAACAACCAATACGCTTACATCGACACCTCATTGGTAAATAATTAAGGTACTTCACTATATGAAGAAATAAAGATGAAAAATTTGACGGATGTCACAGTATTCCCATGTTTTAGAGATTTCGTCACGAAATCAAGACGTTGTTGTAGTAGGGTGGTTAGCGAAAAGATGAGGATACTTGCTCTTGAATTGATCTTCACGTTCCCACGTGTATTCTGGACCTCTACGCGCATTCCAACGGATTTTTACGATAGGTATACGACTTTGCTTGAGCTGTTTGACCTGACGGTCCACGACCTCCACCAGTTCTTCTACGAAGTTGAGTTTGTCGTCGAGTTGAATCTCTTCTAAAGGAATAACGAGTGTCTCGTCGGCTAAACATTTCTTCAGATTGCAGATGTGGAACACGTTATGCACTCGGCTAAGTTCTTGAGGTAACTCCAAACGATAGGCTACGGGGCCAATCCGCTCTATGATCTTGAATGGTCCAATATAACGAGGATTCAACTTTCCACGCTTTCCAAAGCGAATCACACCCTTCCAAGGTGAGACCTTCAACATGACTCTATCACCAACCTCAAACTCAAGGGGTTTGCGTCTCATGTCAGCATAACTCTTTTGTCGATCTCTTGCGGCTTGCATACGGCTCTTGATCTTAAAGATCTTCTCAGTAGTCTCGTGTATGATCTCGGGTCCAGTGAGTTGTGCCTCACCAACCTCTGCCCAACACACGGGTGAGCAACACTTTCTACCATACAATGCTTCGAACGGTGTTGCCTTTATGCTAGTGTGATAACTATTGTTGTATGAGAATTCCACCAGAGGTACGTGTCTATCCCATCTATTTCCAAAGTCGATCACACAAGATCTCAGCATATCTTCTAAGGTTTGAATGGTCCTTTCACTTTGACCGTCAGTTTGGGGATGATATGCAGTGCTCATATCCAGCTGCGTTCCCAATGCCTTCTGCAGCGACTTCCAAAATTGTGAAGTAAATCGGCTATCTCGGTCGGAGATTATAGACACAGGCACACCATGCCTCGTGACTACCTCTTCTAAGTAGGTTCTTGCTAACTTATCCATTCCATCAGTCTCTTTGATTGGTATGAAATGAGCCGATTTGGTGAGTCGGTCGACGATTACCCAAATAGTGTCAAATCTGGCTGAGGTTTAGGTAGCTTTGTAATGAAATCCATAGTGATCCTTTCCTACTTCCATTCTGGCAGTTCGGGTTGGACCAACAATCCTAATGGTTTCATATGTTCGGCCTTGACTTTGGCACAAGTCAAGCACTTGCTAACGTATGTAGCAATGTCCGCCTTCATGTTCGGCCACCAATACAACATCTTAAGGTCATGATACATCTTGTCAGATCCCGGATGTATGGAGTATTTTGACTTATGCGACTCATGCATAATCAAAGGTCGTAGGTCACCATGGCACGGTAACCAGCTCCTATTATCAAGGCATAACGTCCCATCCAAGCGAGCTTCTAATTTCTTTATCATGCCTTCAACATCTTCAGTCTTGAGAATTTCTTCCTCGACTGCCTCCTTCTGAGCCTTGAGAATTAAGGATGGAAGGTCTAAGTCAATGGTCATCACCAAGGCCTTCACCCTAAGAACTCTCTCCTTTCGACTCAAAGCGTCGGCCACGACATTTGCCTTGCCCGGGTGATAACGGATCTCGCAATCGTAATCACTGAGCAACTCTATCCAACGTCGTTGTCTCATGTTGAGTTCTTTTTGATTCAAAATGTGTTGTAGACTCTTATGATCAGTGAATACAACACACTTTGTGCCATAAAGGTAGTGTCTCCAAATCTTCAGGGCAAACACCACTGCTCCTAACTCTAGGTCATGAGTTGTGTAGTTCTTCTCGTGCACTTTTAGTTGTCTTGATGCATAAGCAATGACCTTAGTCCTTTGCATCAATACCGCACCTAACCCTTTTATGGATGCATCACAATACACCACAAAGTCTTCATTACCCTCGGGTAGAGCTAGTATAGGTGCTTCACACAACATCTGCTTCAACGTCTGGAATGCCAAATCCTGATCCTCCTTCCACTCAAACTTCTTGTCTTTTTGAGTTAACTCCGTCATTGGTTTAGCTATCTTGGAGAAACCTTCAATGAATCTCCTATAGTAACCAGCAAGACCTAAGAATTGGCGGATCTCTGTGGGTGTTGTCGGAGTCGCCCAATCTTTCACGGCCTCGATCTTAGCAGGATCAACGTGAATACCACTGCTATCGATTACATGCCCAAGGAATTGCACCGTGTTTATCCAAAACTCACATTTGGAAAACTTTGCATATAACTTCTCCTTCCTCAGCAGCTCTAGTATGGTCTTCAAATGATCCTTGTGTTCTTCTTCATTACGAGAGTAGATGAGAATATCATCGATAAATACAATCACAAACTTGTCCAAGTATGGTTTGCAAACTCGGTTCATGAGATCCATGAATACCGCGGGTGCGTTTGTCAAACCAAAAGGCATAACTTGGAACTCGTAGTGTCCGTACCGGGTTCTAAAAGCCGTCTTATGAACGTCTTCTTCTCTAACCCTTAGCTGATGATATCCTGACCTTAAATCAATCTTCGAGTATATGCTAGATCCTTGCAACTGATCGAAAAGATCGTCAATTCTTGGCAATGGGTAACGGTTCTTTATCATCAGCTTATTCAACTCTCGGTAATCAATACACATCCTAAAGGATCCATTTTTCTTTTTGACAAATAGGACCGGTGCTCCCCAAGGTGAGGAACTAGGCCTAATGAAACCTTTGCCAGAAAGCTCCTTTAGTTGTTCGGCTAACTCTGTCATCTCGGCTGGTGCTAAGCGATATGGGGCTCTAGCAACAGGCGCGGCTCCTGGTGTAAGCTCTATGTGAAACTCCACTTGTCGTGCTGGTGGTAATCCCGGTAAGTCTTCTGGGAATACGTATGGAAAATCTCTAACGATCGGTACATCTTCCACTTTCTTCTCATGATCTTCTTCTTCTTCCTTTTGCGTTATTTGAACCAAGAACACTGGACATCCCTTCGCAATGTATCTTTGGGTTCTAATACATGAGATGACTTCAAGTCTTGATCTATTCTTCACTCCACTTCTTTCGCCTTGTATGATTATTACATCGTTTCCATAAGGAACACGGACGCACTTCTCATGACATACAATTTCCGCGTGATGCTTCGACATCCAATCCATTCCAATGATGACATCAAAACTTCCCAATTCTATGGGGAGTAAGTCGATACTGAACGAACGATCTTGTAACCTTATACTACATCCTTTCAGAATAGCATCGGTGGTTACTGACTTCCCATCGGCTAGTTCTACATTATACTTAACATCTAACGCAGTAGGGGTAATATTTAGGCGTTCACTAAACACAGATGACACAAAACTCCTATCCGCACCAGAATCAAATAGTACTGAAGCATAGTTGTTATTGACTAGAAACGTACCAGTCACAACATTGTTGTCCTGTACCGCAGCCTCAGCACATAAATGATACACCTTGCTAGGTGCCGTAAATCCTCCAGGAGTACTAGTTGTGGCTCGGTTATTCCCTCCCTGGTTCCCTTGATTCTGCTTTTGGTTCCCTTTGTTGTGATTCTGGTTGCCTCGAATCTGGTTACCACGACCTTGGTTCCCACTGCTTGGACACTTATTCTTGTAGTGACCTTTCTCTCCACATCCAAAGCAAGTGACATTTGCTCCTTGGCCACCCTGTGTTCCCGGTCCTCTTTGGTTAGCAGGACGGGGTGGTGCTCGACATTCCTTTGCCTTATGTCCAGCCTTTCCACAGTTGTAGCATGTAGGGGGACATGCTCCCTCGTGGTGTCGGCCACACTTTCCACAGAAAGGAAGTCTTCCAGCATAGTTTCCAGTATTACCTTGTCCAGCAGTAAACACACTTGCTACTTCTTGTCGCTTGTTCTGACTGTAGTTGTTAGTGTTGTTGCTGTTGTTGCTATTGTTGGTATTGTTGTTGTAGTTGTTGCCAAACCACTTCCTCTTATCTCCAGTATTTTCTCCCAACTCTTGTACCACTTGGTACATCAAACTCTGAGCCATATCGATTGCTTCGTGCAAATCAGTTGGCTTGGACGAAGTCACATTCCCCTTGATGCTCAAAGGTAGTCCTTCAATGTATCGCTCCAACAATCGGTCGTCGTTGGGCACCATTTCGGGACATAACAAGATCAGCTCTTGAAAGCGCTGATTGTAAGCAGTAAGAGCGGTACCCTTGACCTTCAAGTTCCACAACTCAACCTCCATCTGCTTGACTTCATTTCGTGGGCAGTATTTTTTCTCACAAACATAGCTTTGAACTCACTCCAGGGCGTCGCTTGGGCAACGTCAATGGTCACTGCACGAGCATAGACGTTCCACCAAGTCAAAGCACCATCCACTAATGTGCTTGACGCAAACTTTACCTTATCAACCTCAGCAACATTGCTAATCCCAAATTGGGATTCCAACTTCTCAAACCATCTGGTCAAACCTACTGCTCCTTCAGTACCGCGGAAACTTACTTGCGTAACTGCACGAAATTCCTTGTAGGTACAGGTCCGTGCAATGGCAATAGTAGCTCCTTGGTTTGTCTCCTCTTGTGTGCTTGCTGTGCGATTCGCTTCAGCTGCTGCGAGTGCCTCAGCCACCCGTTCCGTGATCATTTGACTGAGCATGACGGGATCAATACCACCGGTAGTAGCTGGTGGATTCTGTGTCTCAGATCTTCTAACTGGCGCCATAATCTAAAAGGGTAATAAGACAATGAGTTTTGCCAGACATAACATGCATGGCACGCACAATACAATTATGAAATGCTCCATGGTATAATAAACAATATATAATGATCTCATAATTTTTTTTTTGTAACCCAAATAACATAATGTCATTCATAAAAATGTTTTGTAATACATCATAATTCGTCATACATAATAAAGAAAAAGAAAATGCCAACTAGCTGTGATAAACCTCAAAGCTTAGTGGTCGTACAACAATAAGTCAATGGTACAAGACAAGTCTAACTAGTGCCCTCACGGCGCTGATGAAGCTCTCTCTCCAACTCTGCTAACCTCCCATCCACCACGATCTCACGAGCCTGGGAATCCCTAAGTCTAACATCGGTATCATAACAAGCAGCCCTAAACCTCTTATCCAGGTCAGCAATAGGGTCCTCCACAGGTGCCTCTAGTCCACCTGTCTCAACCAATGGCTCTACTCCCCAACGGGTCATCAGGCTCTCGATCTCCTCAAGACGAGCATTCGGCATGGTATCCATCTGATCGAGAACAGTATGGAGCTGTCCTCGTAGACGGGTCACACAAACCGTCAATGTCGTCTCATCCCTAACTGGACTCTTCTTCGTCAGTGCCTCCAGCTTATCCTGCACTTCATTATACTCCTCACCCAAAGCCTCTACAGCATCCTCCAACCTGTTTAAACGGGTCGTCACACATCCATCTGCTGCTCCAAGCATCACAACTGTCGATGTAGCTCTCCTAGGAAGAGGAGTCGTAGCTCTCGGCCCAGTAGAGATGCCAACATCAGCAAGCATCTCCTGATACACAGCAGGTACAGCCTCTGGTGGTGGTGGTAGTAGTGACGCCTCTGGGGCAGGACTGGCAGGTATGCGGGTTGCATGCCTGTCAGTGGCAGAGAAGGGTATGAGGGGTCGGTAAGGTGAAGGTGGTGGTCGGGCAGCTCTCCCTCGAAGACGTCGCCTAACATAGTAGAAAGGCAGAGTACCAAGTGCTGGAGTAGAGATGTCTGTCCTCTCCCCTTCGTCTTCAGACGAAGATGAGGAGATGTGTGCGAGGGAAACCTCAAGAGTAGCAGCATATGTAGCAGGAGGGTCCTCAGTGTCAGTGACCTCCATGGGTTCACCTTCTCCATCGGTGAACTCCATATCATCATCCTCTGTCTCCTCCATCGACTCATCCCTAGTGACTGATGCCTGACCTGGTGACTGCACCACATCAGCGTCTAGGTCATCCTCTCCTCCGCCTTCTAGGCTAAGTACGTCATCAGCTGATGCATCAGGGATATGGATCGGTGAATGGTAAACCTCCTCAGCCTCTCTCTCAGCCTCGTCATCTGAAGTCATCCGGTACCACGGATATCCTGATGGTGATCCTCTAGGTAGTCCTACTGATGAACTGATAGTCGACTGTGAACTGCGGTTGTAGTATGCTCCTCTAGACGTGGAATCATCAGAAGAAGACATCGCTGTAACATAAACAGAATAAATGTGTGTAAATATCTCATATAATTAGTCCGTAAAAGGGACATTGACATAACATATAGCAATCATTGTTCAAACCACATGTATCCCATATAACATCATTCAGATTTTGTTGTTGCACATGTAACCCATGTAAATATACCTCGTAATTGTTAAATCACATGTATCCCATATATTACTTATATATATATATCCATGTATATATATACTTAATACTTACAATCCGTATGATAATCGATTAAACACATAGCAGTTATAGTCTAGAGTTACTAAATGCAACCTAGTTCTCTATAACCATGGCTCTGATACCAATCTGTCACACTCCCAAAATATCAGAGTATAATGGCAACAAGGGAGTGGTGACGTCATGATTATCATACACACACAGTTACAAAGAACGACCTCTAAATGAGACGTTCGGAAAATAGATCACTTATAATTAATAAAATAAATAGTTTAAACATAGTGCGGAAGCATAAAACTGGTCACAGTTACAAAACATAGTTTTCCAAATAGTACAAATGATCTTTGTTTCAATAGAAATGACGGCAATGCATGAGACCTCACTTAGCATCTTCCTTCTTAATACCTGAGAAAAACATTGCTAAAGCGTCAACATAAAGTTGGTGAGTTCATAGGTTTAGTTAATTTGAAATGTTTAATGAACCACAAGATTTTCCCAAAAGTGATGACAATATAACAAATACAAAGTCATCATAAAAATATTTATTACAGTCTAAGCTCGTGACACCGAAGCGTTAACAACACCGGTAGTATAATCATATAAATGTAGCCCAAATGGATGCCTAAACCCACGACATCCTATCTCAGACTCAAATGAATCTGTGCCCGCTGGTCCCTTGTTGGACCAAAACAGACAGGGGCATCAACCCCGATAGATCTATCCATAACATTCGCGCTTACACAAAGTAATTAATGATTCACGATTCACGGGCCAAAGCAACTGGGTTTTTAGTGGGACTTAGACTAATATATAAATCAGTAATGCACTTGTGTTCATACGTTAAATCAAGCAATGTCTCATCCCAAAAAGCAGTAAAAGTAGTTAAACGTGGGGCTATAAACTCACCTCGTAAATCAGCAAAGTGACAAAATGTAAAGGTAGCTCGAGAATACGGTTACGCTAGCCGCGGCCTATTTGATTATAAAGATCGTGTTACGACATTAAAAATTATACTAATAAAAGACATGACATCCTAGTTGTGCTTGACAATACTTTTCGTTTACGGAAAACACGACACTTAAAAAGTCGGGTATTTAATAAATGAGATTTACGGGCTAAATAATACCTTTAAGTTAAACAAAATCGGTTTGGGCCTTAAATAACACAACACACACCACTTGGCCCAACATTTACCCCATATACCCCACCCAAGGTTCGGCCCATAGGCCATTTGACCCGGCCTGGCCCAAAGGCGACAAAAACAAGAAAGGAAGGGTTATAACCCTTTTGGTTTCCCCATAACTTGCAGTCAACTCTCTCTCTCTCTCTCGAAAATACTCCCACCCGTCCCTTTCTCTCTCTCTCTAAAAACCAAACGGATCTAATACATTCCTCATGGTAAAAATGGTTTCTCTGATTATTAATATCAATTATTATGAAGGTTTAGGATGAATAATCATGCATAGGATGTGGGGTTTCATCACCACATCAAAACCAATTCGATTCGAGGTGTTTTCCAGGAGATTCGATGATAGATTCATCATCAAAAGATAAGTTTTAAATCCTTTTTCCTTTTAATTAAATGATCTACTGATTTTCGTTTCATAAAAGGATTTTTGGGTTCAAATCGTTTGTATTAATAAGCTGTGAACAAAGGGGCTCTCGAATTTAATAAGAATCAATTTAGGGTTTTCGAAATAATTGGGGGTTTTCCAAATCTAGGGTTTCATTTCAATTAAATAATGTTTTCATACGTATATTAATGTTAATTATTGAATAG
Organism: Glebionis coronaria; assembly: GCA_025667525.1. NCBI lineage: Eukaryota > Viridiplantae > Streptophyta > Magnoliopsida > Asterales > Asteraceae > Glebionis > Glebionis coronaria. The sequence continues at coordinate 97,565 of JANFOE010000896.1, forward strand.
AATAAGTTTTCAAAAATTAGGGTTTATATAAATTTGGGGGTTTTTGTACACGGTTGTTTATTTGTAATTAAATAATGTTTTTGGGAAATATAATGTGTTAATTTCATCAATAAGAATGTTTTATAATTTTTAAGGTTTCGAAAATAAGGGGTTTTTATACCCGCGGCTGAATGGGGGTTTCTGTAAAAAGGGATTGTGTGAATCTTGTGTTATGGTTAATTTTTGAGTAATAAATGTTTCGGCAGAAACAATGGGTCTCGGTTTGGTCTCGGTTTGGTCATGATTTGGTCATGGCGGAAACAATGTAAAAGAAATGGTAAAGGGGGTCTCGGTTTGGTCTTGGCAGAAACAATGTAAAAAGATTGTTAAGGGGGTCTCGGTTTGGTTAAGGCAGGAACAATGGGGGTCTTTGTTTTGGTCAAAGTCCAAGTTAAAATTGTTATCATTTATCTCTATATTTTTGTTTAAACTGAACCGTAACAAAAGACTAATCCATTTGTTTTATTTTCGCAGGTTTGTTTAAAAAATGACGAGCACAACTAAGATGTATGCAGAAAAACAAAGAAGGTGGTTAAAAAGACTCACAACGGGGTTTCGTTTCGGTTTTGCAGGTGCGGACGAGAAGGAGATGGGTCGGCTTGACACTACTCTCTACTCTTACCCAGAATTTGTATTTGAAACTGCTCAGCAGGCACCAATTTGTAATATTTGGACTGTGGATAATGTTTTGTGTTTGTGTTTGGACATTGAACAAATTGGACAGTATTTAGCCTTGTAATATTGGTTTAGGGTTAGTCTAAAACTAGAAATGGTATGCTTGTGATGTACCCATTTTGGGTAAACTAGGCATGTGTGCTGGATTTTAGTGGTTAGTGGGTTGTATAAACAAGTATTTAGTTCCCAGGTCTGAATATTTGACTCTTGTTGACCAAGTTTTGAAAAGATAAATAAAAGTTCACTAATTTAATTCTTGTATGAGTTGTATCATTGTATTATTCGGCCCAGGGTTTATCAAATGTCTAAGTTTTAGACGCGAAAACATAACATGAACAACTTGATAACAATTCGACACACGACTTAAATCAAAGACGGACACGCGTATTCTCGAGGGATTTCAGCAAACAATCCTAATCGACACACGGTTAATGCATAAAACGTTTAATAACTCGCACGTTTCATTCATAAAATAATAGACGCGAAAACTCGAGTTGTTACATTCGCTCTCCCTAAAGAGGGCTTTGTCCGCAAAGCAAAACAACCAATACGCTTACATCAACACCTCATTGGTAAATAATTAAGGTACTTCACTATATGAAGAAATAAAGATGAAAAATTTGACGGATGTCACAACATTCCCTTATTCCGATCTAGGATTGCGATTGCCCCTGGCATCGTGGATTGCGATCGGGATTTAAGGTATATTGCGACAAAATACTGCCCAAATTTTGATAGCCATATTGTGACAGATTAACATTGCGATAGGTCTTACATTCTGATAGATTTTGGCACTTTAGATATTGATTTTTATTTTTATAACATTCCGACAGTTTTTGTTATCAATTATTCCGATAGTTTCTTTTAGATTAGATATTCCGATAGCTTTTTCTGCTTTGTCATTCCGATAGTTTGACATGCATGCCTGCATGCTTATATAACATTCTGATAGTTTGATTTGTTCTACATTCCGATGGATAGACATGCATGCGTGCATGCTTATTTTTTCTTGGAGCCAAATTGAGCTAGTAGCTTGGCTGCTTGAGCAGCTTGCCTGCTAGCTTGTTTAGTTATTAATATTGTTCCGTAATCGTTTAGTTTAATCTGAAAGTTGATCCGATTTTAATTCTGAAAGTCACGTATTTTTAGTTGCATTTTTCATCAATTTTTAGTATTAGTATTTTTTTTCCTAATGTTTAAGTTTTATCTTTTATTTAGTGTCCGCTTTAGCTTTTACCTCGTTTAGTTTTAAAGTACCCTCTTAGTTTTATTTTCTCCTTTTTCATTAAGTTAATTTTATTTTTCAGTCGAAAGTTAATTTCTTCGTTTAGCTTTATTTTTATTAATTGTTTTGTTTTAATTTACGTTTTATTATTTATTTTGCTCCTTTATTATTAGTTATTTGTTTTTGGTTTATTTTTATTACGTTTCGCTTTTACCTTTTAAGTAGAAATAGAAATCCAATCTCCTTTTTATTTACCAAAAACCCGACTATTCCACTTTGAACCGTGATCAATTCGAATTGAATCGAGTACGAACAACACTTTCTTGAGCACACACAAAAGTCAAATATCACATATAAAGGATACCATCAAATCCAGATGGCGAAGGAAGACGAGGAGAAGACGGAGTTACATACCAGTCAGGGCGTGTATTGTTACACAAAAATGCCGTTCAGACTCGAGAACGCAGGTGCGACATATCAACGACTTGTTGATAAATCCTTCGACTCGCAGATAGGCCATAACCTTGAAGTCTACGTTGACGACTTGGTTATCAAAAGTCATACGGAGGACGAACTCCTCCGCGACATCCAAGAGACATTCGACACATTGAGGCAAATCAATATGAAATTGAATCCTAAAAAATGCACGTTTGGAGCAACCAAAGGAATGTTCCTTGGGTATATGATTAATCCAAACGACATCAAACCTTGTCCGGAGAAGACGGACGCTGTGATACAGTTGTCATCCCTCCGGACACTTAAAGAGGTACAATCACTTAATGGAAAGCTGGCCGGGCTTAATAGGTTCCTATCAAAGTCCGCAGAGAATTCACTCCCTTTATTCAAAAAATTCAAGAAGTGCTTGAAGAAAGGAGACTTTTGTTGGACAAGAGAGGCGGAGGAAGCGTTTGGGCAGCTCAAACAGCATCTAGCGGCTCTTCTCATGCTAGTCGTCCCACGACCTAAGGAGGAGTTAATAATGTACTTATCCGCTACATATGGAGCAATAAGCGCGGTTCTCATGACTGATCAGGATTCAGTCCAAACTCCGGTCTACTTCATAAGAAGAGCGTAGCAAGGGCCAGAGCTGAATTATTCGCCAATGCAGAAGTTGGTCTTATCGTTGGTTTACGCCGAAAAAAGGTTACGTCGGTACTTCCAGTCGCACCCAATAGTGGTTGTCACGGATCAGCCACTCAAACAGGTTATCTACAAACCAGACATGGCAGGAAGACTGCAGAAGTGGAGTGTCCTGTTAGGAGAATACAACATCTCCTATAGACCAAGGACTGCCATTAAAGGCCAAATCTTGGCAGATTTCATAATTGAGAAGCCCGAGGAGGACGAGCCAATGGTACCAAGGGAAGAGATCCCAATGGAACCATGGGTATTGTTCACCGATGGATATTCCTACACGGACGGATCAGGAGCGGGCCTCATACTCACAAATCCGGAAGGCACGGAGTTCACCTATTCCTTGCGTTTTGAATTCACAGCTATGAATAATGAGGCAGAATATGAAGCATTGATTGCGGGTCTGAAAATCGCCGCTAGGATGGGAGTGCGCAACCTTCAAGCCTACGTGGACTCACGGCTTGTCGTGAATCACATCCTAGGAGGATACGAAGCCAACGAGGAGAACATGATCCAATATCTGGAAAAATTCAAGTCACTTATGGCTGGTTTTGGCAAGTTCTCTATCAAGCAGGTACCTAGAGGCGAGAACAAGAAGGCGAACGCCCTTAGAAAAATCGCATCTACAAGCTTCGCTCATTTGTCCAAACAAGTGTTGGTAGATGATGTAGTGATTTTACTACTCTTTAGGAAAAGAGAGCAAATATAGGGTAAGCACGACGATTTAGGAAAACCGTGTGTAAATGACCCTAAAATGAGTTCGTTCTCAAGGAGGCTAGTGTGTTATGTGTGTAATGACTTGGGTTAATTTGTGATTATACTTTTGAGAAAGAAAAAATAAAAAGGGGATTAGAAAAGAATGACGGTTACGAAGACGGATTAAACTAAGACGAAAAAGGCGTTCACGAAAAACCGTAAAAAGCACCAAAATTAAATTTTTAACCTAAAAATTCCTAAAAATTACCAAAAATCCACAATAATATTCTAAGAGTTTACAAAAAATCCAAACTTGCCAAAACCTTTTAATTAATTAGATAATGACTTTTTAATGCTAATTAAAGCCCTAAAAATAAAAATTAATTATTAAAAAGTCCCAAACAAGATTTTAAAGTTTGTAAACCTCAAAAATACCCTAATTAAGCTAAAAAGTATTTTTTTCAAAATTTCAAAACCAAATAAAACTATTTTTAAACAATTAAACACTATTAAAATACTTAAATTAATTCTAGAAAATAATTAAAAGACTCTAAAAATATTTGGAAAATTGCAAAATTCCTAATTAAGTGTTTAAAACCTAGGAAAAATATTAAAACCTAGAAAATCAGACTTTTAATTTTTAAAAATAAAATAATATTAAAATATTAATAAAAATCCAAAAATACTAAAAATTCTAAAAAGTTGAAAACCTACTTAATTTAAGCTAATTAAACAGAAAATGCAAGTGAAATTACCCAAATGCCCCTAATGGGCCTCCAAATGGGCCAGTCTCAAAAATAGTCAACTCTTAATGGGCTACAAGGCCCAATAAACTAAAGTCCACCAAATAAGTCCAAATCTTCTATTTATGCTTAAATTTTAATGTTAAACAAAATATTTCAAAGGCCCAAAAGCTGAAATGTAGCTTATCACAGCTTAATCAACACAAAGCTTAATCTTAATGGGCTTTTTGGCCCATTAAGCCATCAGCTTGTGCCATAAGCTGAAATTCAATACACATCATCCTTTTGAGGTTATAAAACGTTTTGCAAAAAGAAATTTCAAATAAGTCAACTGAATAAGCCAGAAACAACTCAAAAGCTTTTTCACAAAACGACAAAATAGTCGTATTTGTGATCTAGACAACCTCAGAAGCTGATTTAACTTGCAAAACGTTTGTAATGACCAAACTAAGCTAATACCCAAGAACAATCACAAATAAGCACATGAAATAAGCTGAAAAAGTCAAATAAGCACTTGCTAAAAAGTCAACTAAGTCGTTTTCTAGTCAAACCTAAAATTCAAGACCTACCAAACTCCAGATTAGTAAAACAGGTGAATTAAGCAAGATTGATTATCAAAACAAAGTTATGGCACGTTTAAATAAGCTGAAAAATCTTATTAATAAGCTGAGAAAAAACAACACTAGCAGTGGCAAGTGTATTAATGAAAGCAGTGGGAAAGGAGTTCCCACTGTTAGTGCAAAATTTTAGTATGTTGACTTATAAGCTTAGGAAAGCTTATTGTGGGCTTTTCCTTGGACAATAAGGCACCCCACAACCATTTGGGTTGTGGGGAGTCAGTTTAATCACAAAAACACCCAAGCACAAGCAAGAAAATCACAAAATTAGGCACAAATAGGTTACTGATGAAGCTTAATGTTTCTGATGAACAGTGACTGGTGCAAATGGCACAAAAGTGATTTTCAACAGCTCAAATCTTACTCAACAACTCACCACTTACCCCTAAACCAGCTAACAACCTAAGAGAATACCTAGACCTAGCAGATAACATAAAGTAATGATAGATTTGTAGCTAAAACAAGGCAGATTTGACCCCTACTGATTTTCTACCATTTATATGATGAAAACTTGTTTTAAGCATGCAAAACTAAAACCAATGACAAAAATATGATGCTACTGATATGTCAAGTGAGATTAGGCAGTTTTCAAGGCAAAAGCTTATCAACAATGCAGCTTAAACTCTTATCCTAAACACCCCTTTAATAATCAGAAACTTGGATTTTCAAACAAAATGCTATGAAAATTTAACAAAACTGATTATAAGAGTCCTACACATGCATAGAAATCTAAATGAGCTTGAATAAATAGATAGAACCAACTTTCAACAATTTCACACCAAATCCAAATAATCACAGTCCTAAACTTAATAAGAGAGTTCAAGGTTTATACCTTGTGGGACCCACATCCAGGCCCCACTATGGCAGCAATGCCATCTCCCATCAGCTTATAGCTGGGCTTATGGCTTATGGAACAAGGTTGCTTAGTAGAGAGTTGCTAGTGATGGTCTCAAGAGACACATGCACCCAATATATCTTCAAAGTAAGTTAAGTTTCTATGAACCTGCCAAGAAAGAAAGAAAACAGAAAGGTGACCTGTTACAAAGACAATAAGCTATAAAGTCAGCTTATCAATTAAGCTACTTATGGCTTATTTGTCATAAAAAACTTGATTTTTGATTTTCTGAAAATTTTTAGTAATAACTAAATCAACAAAAACTTTAAACTTCACTTGAGCTTGATATTCAACAAGAATATCAGGCTCATATGATCAATTTAAAACACTTGGACGATTAATTTAAGAACTGGGTAACTTTAGTCTCCAAAATAAACAAGAACAGATTATGGGATCTAAACTTCAAAATTTAAATATGCAATGGAAAAGTAAAATGGATCTTGTTCTTTTTCGTCACAACAAACACCAATTTCATTCACTTGAAAGGGATTTACAATGCTTGACCAAGGAAAGAGAAATCAAGAACAACTTAAAACTTAAAACCTGTTGCTCTTATATAGATGAGCTACAAAGGTTCTAGAACTGAAAAGAACCCCTAAACCTAATGGTATGAACTTCCATTTTTGCTCTTGAGATATTCGAATATCTATTTGAAGATTCTTGTTTTTGAATTTGGTCAAGAGCTCCATGTGATGATCTTTTGGCTTGTTGTGGTTGCCAGTGGTGTAGAAGTGATCTAAGGCGTTCATTAATCCTTTGGGAACACGAAATTGCCATGAGTCGTTGATCTGCTGTCACCCCTTTTGTTTGCTTGCTACAGGGCACATGGGGGTGGGGTCTTGGATGATGGTGAGGGTTTTCTAGGTTGTGGGGTGTGTTGGGAGTGGGGTAGGGAGTAAAAACCCTAAAGTTAATTAGGATTAAGGTTAAAAATTAAGGTAATTAGAACTGGAGTTTTTTAGGGTTTGTGGGGATGAAGGTGGTTTAGCAGTATTATTTGATTCGTTTGGGGGTTTAAAAGTTTGTTTCCCCCACTTAATCTTTTCATTAAACTGATTTTATAAAATCAGTTAATAATTAAATAAGTGGGAAAGTGACGTGGAGTGGTGAGAGTTTATGATTGGTGGATGGTGGTGAGTTGGCAGGATGATTGGTGGGGGGAAGTTGTGATGTCTGCCCAAAACAGTCCCTATACTCCTTTCCTCTTGTCTCTTTGTATTAAATATCCAACATTACTTTTTCCTTTGTTAACAACTTTGCTCCACTTGTCAATTTTGGCACAGCATATTTTCAAACTTTAAACAAGGACTAAAGGTGCAATAAATGCAATCTTCAAGGGCTTTTCTTGTATACTCTTGGTAATTTAGGGACCCCAATGTAATTTGTGAGTTTTACAAGGGTATAAATTGCCAAGTCTTCCAAAGTTGAGGGACCATTCTTGCCAATCTTCAATTCTTCAAGGGTGATTTTGGAAATTCATGATTCGGGTCCGGTTCATTGTGCGGCTTCGTTTCCCATGTTCGTTTTTGATTGATTCTTGTGATCTTTTGTCATTTTCTCAATATCCGTACCTAAAATTCACAAGCAACAAACACAAGCATATATTTGGGTATTTTCATGATAATTAATGCATTTTAAGCCCGTTTTGGATGATGAGACCATGTATAAAAGCAGTCTCATCACTCCCCCATACTAAACCATTGTCGTGCCCTCACGCAATGCTAGAATAAAGTATCGTAGCACGTCCAAAATTTATTTTTATTCACTTTATTGAATGATAAACTAGATACACTACTACTATTACTACTACTTGTGTTTTAGACATAATGTATGATTTTCATCGCAAAATGGGACGTTTAGGTTCATAGAATAAAAACATGTGAATGCTTCGTTAGAAATAATTTCATCGTTCTCGATTTTCACCCCGATTCCATGCCAAGCGTGCAACGGGATCATTGTCATTATAAGTTAGTAATGCTAACACTACTCATATGCCCTAATCACGTACTTATCCTCCCAATTTCCTAAGTTGTATCTCTTATATTTTATTTTGTCTTGAATGTTTCACGAGGATACATTGTTTGACTTATGCGATAATAGAGATTTAGGTCTAAAAATAGAGTCCTAACGGTGTAACCAAGACCATCAAATCAATAACCCCTCCCAATAGACAACGATGTCAAAAAATTAAGTTGACAAGAAGAATCGATAAACACAGTTTTATAACGGTTTTGAACATGAGACTTATTACCAAGACTTTTATACGCCCCCTAACGGAAGGGCCTTATTATCTTTGGTTTACCTCCATCTTTTATTCAACTTCGCCATGAAGATTTTATTATGACTTGGGTCTTGCCTTGCCTTTTATTATCCGCCTCATCGGTGGTTTTATTAGCCAAAGACGTATATCCTCACGCTAAGGCGAATTTTGGATCTTTAAAGCTTCGAAGATTAAGGCTTGATTCACTTTCAATTTTGCATAGATTTTTCGGCCTTGTGGGGCTTCAAATTGTTTGCTTGATTTAGGTGAGCACTGAAATCTTATTATTAGGTGAAGCTTTTGATTATTTGGGTGCCAATACTTTAAAACCGTGACGCTGGCGATACCTTAATGTCTTCCCAATTTAATTACACGGAAGCTACTAGAAAAGACTAGAAACCCAACAATCCCAACTAAACCGCTAAGTCAATATTTATTAAGCAAAAAATATTTACATGCGAAGGGAGAATAAGCAAACAACGAGAACATATGAGTTTTTGAAAGAATATGAGTACTCTACGTTTAGCATAGTAACTTATAATTAACCCTATCATTTCTCGTCCTCATTTAAGAGACTTAGCCTAATGTGTAGTTAAGGAATCAAAGCTAAGTGCTCAACACGCACGGTCGAGTCAAAAATTACTCTTATTCTCGCCATCGGAAAATCTACATTCGTGTCTTCAAACACTTATAAAACATGAGAAATTTTTTAAATTTTGGCCATTTTTAGCCTTATTTTGCAACAAAAACGATAAACAAAAAGGTAAATTTTGGAAAGCGTGAAGGTTTGGCAAGGCAAGTATCTATTCACCCCCCCCCCCCCCCATACTAAAGTTAAACATTGTCCTCAATGTTTCGAGTCTAGGGGTGCAAACACCCCCATACTAGAGACGTAGTCGAATGCCTAATCTAGCATGGAAAGGGTGTAACCATTAAGTAATAGCCGTTTATGAAGTGTGCTAATAACCTAAGGTTAGAACATCAAAAGGATATATCATGGATATTCAGAAAGTCTTCAAAGCAAACGATCGAGTGCTCCCATAAAACGAACACGAGAGGCTCCAATCGTGAAGATCATGATCATCTAAAGTCCACAATTCACAAACAACCACGGAACAAAGGTTGGAAGGGCACAAATCCCCACACGTTAACTACATTAGAAAGCAATAATATGTACATAGGATAAGCATGGGACTCCCCCACGAGGCATCTCGTTTTTTATTACCGAGTCATGAGCTCGACTCGATCCCCTCAATACTAATTATCATTGGGGAAGGTGATTTGGTCGAGGTAGTTCAAGGATGGAATGTAACACCCCCAAATTTATACAACTCAATACAGCGGAAGACTCGTTGGTGTTACGGGATAGCACATTACTCACATCATAGACAACGCTTAAAAATCGCGTCGTTTATTAATAAAGCATTTCCATTCATAAATATCAAAGTTACATAGGTCCCAAGTCATTGTATTTAATACAGGTTTTACAAAGCATTTGAATGGAAATAAGTATTTAGGTGCGGGCCATGAATTATTGTTGTCTTCCCGAGAATTACCTTCAAGTACCTGAGATAAAACATGTTAAAAGAAAAGGTCAGTGATAACGCCGAGTGAATTCATAGAGTTTAATAAATTCCATCAATATAACTTTGGTATAAAATTATTACCAAAAGTCATTTCGTACAAATCATTGTAATAGGCCATAAAATAGCCAAAGTCATTTTTATACAAATCCTTATCGAAAATCATAATATAGGCATTTGCCTTAAAAATCATTATACGAGCCAATGTTGTAAAAACATCATACAATACGTTTTATAACATTGTATAGATTAAATAAAAACCGTTATATGAATATGGTTATATAAAACCAAAGCACGAACATAATATCAATAGTATGACCCCGTATTGCTAGTCAGGCAATACATCATAATTCGGTGAGTATAGCAGTATTTCATTAACTGGATTATTATAAGCCGCATGACATTGTTACCTTACTATAACCAACAATGAGTAGCTAACCCGATACTCAATTTGCCCATCTAAATTAGTGTGTCTTCACAAAGGTCACGCTATAGAAATCTTCTCATACATAAATTCGCTTACCAATCAATGTGGCACGACAGGGATCAACCGTCAAGGCGCGAACTGGGGTGATCGTCCCCAAATAGTACTATTATATGCATAAGCGTCTACCAAATCTCGGTAGTTCACAATTCATGCTAATGGGACTTTTAGTGACATAACCTAACTTTAATAATCCATTTTATCTCATCTATCGGGTCATTTAATCATTCATCGGGTCATACAATCATTCGGGTCCAAATCAATAAACAAACAATCGGGACAAGTAGTGTCCTATTTCATAAAAACTAACATGTTATCTCCCTCGCGGGTTTATCAAACATTTCATAAAATCATTCAAAAGAGTGCGAGGCTATGAACTCACGTTGATGTGGGAAAGCGGGTTGTCGGCAATTCGGATGTACGGTACGTGCTTCAATCACGGAAACCAAGACAAATAATACTCGTCTTAGACTCTTGTCCAATGGCTTTATAAAAATAACAATTATGTATACATATGATGATTATATATATATGATGATCAAGTGGGTTTATCTATTCTTATTCACTCATTTTAGTGTTATGTGTTGATAACTTTTACACTAGTTTACTAGTTTTACCTATTTACATGTTTTAGGCCCAATAGGCCCATTACAAGCCCAATATATTATATTAGCCCAATTATACTTTTATTATCAGTATCACACTTTATATGTTGGCCCCAAATGGGTTAAGCCCAATAAATAAGTTTATAAGTGTTTTAGCCCATTTTGTTGTATTATTAGTCCAATAATGTTAACTTAGTCCGTTAATGTCCGTATGTTATATAGTTCAGGTTTTATCGGTTTTTAATTGTTATATATGTTTATATCTTAATACCTTATAAAACATTTAGACCATTTTCTAAATTTAGTAGTCTTAAAATTTTAAGACTAAAACATTTCTTCTTTTGGAAAGTTTATGCATACAATGTTTAAAAGTCATTCAAAATCCTAGGAGTTATGCATACACATTTAAGAAAATTAAATATCATATATCATAATTAAAAAGTGTTTATTATGTAGTACATGTATACGTTTTTTCTAATGTTGGGTCAATAACAACCCTTAAAAATTAAATTTCTTTAAAACCATGGTTGTAACCATCGTCCCTTATTGTAACAGCCCATATCAACCAAACTTATAAAAGCGTATTGCGCAACCTTTTTAAAGCATGCATAAGACGGTTTTGGCTGTTGTTTTTGGTTTCAAACCCCTCGAACATACAACTCAACCCTTTGTTGCATTCTGAAATTACTACATCTACATCTTCGCCACAACATATGTAGTCTACTTATGTTTAAATTGTTTTTGTTGGTTATTTTGGCGGTGTTACGCTGCAATTGTGTGTGACACATGTTTATATAGTTTAGCCTGTTAAATGTGCAGTGATTTTTTTTATCATATAATTCGTTCGTTTGCCTCAAAATATAGTCACAGGTACCCGCCGCCGCATTGCGCGGGTACCTGGCTAGTATCAGTATATGAGTTTATAAAAGTTTACATTAGGCGGGTCCAACCGTCTAAGTTTTATTTAACAAAAACGTTAATTTTACGGTAATAGCCGAAAAAGTCGTAAAAATCATGTTTATAGTTTTATAACTTATAAAACTTATCAAACTACCATTTTTATAAAATGTACATTTATTTATCCTTATACATATTTATATAAATGTATTATATGAGTTGGTGGGTTTTAATTCACATTTTATACTATTTTTATTTAAGTGCTTATATAATACTATTATACTTTAATTTCCAAAATCTGATTTTTACTTTCATGTTCACCAAAACAGCCATATCTAGAGTTCTATATGGGGATAGAAGCTCAAAATTTTATGACATAAACTACATGATATGTGCTCCATTTAACTCTACTATAGCTACTGTTGAATCAGCCTCTAAGTATTTTCTAAAAATCGTCCAAAACAGTGAACTCAGATTTGTACTCTAAACTTGTTTTGATCATATCTCACTCATCCTAATGATTCCATTGCATGGCCAACTCTCACATGTGTACAAGACATATTAATTACTGTATATTGATTTTAATTTGTCATTTTATCAGTCTAACATGTGGTTAGTTACTGTTTTTATACAGCCTGCCATTTAAGCAAGATTAACCATTTTTACATATAGTTTTTCATCTTTTTACCCATGATTATCAACACCAAATCCCCACAAAATATTTTTATCATCATATATCATCATACATATATACATTTAAGAAGAAAATACATGATTACATAATCAAAATTAACAAAAGGATGGGGAGGACAATCTTTATACCACCAAAGTGATGAAATGATGAGCTTTTGGATGAACAAGACATGGTTTTGGGTAACCAATCTTATGAGATATCAACACCACTTATAGGATCACCAAGTATTTGTAGATTCCTCCAAAAATCAGCCCTTGTTCTTCATGAAAACTCCTTGAGAAATCATCCCCAAACTCCCTTGAAAACTCCTTTTTACATGTTAAGATCACCTCCAATCTTCATAACTTCAATGGGTGTTCATCATATGTAAATTATACATATGATTTATGGTTGAATCAAGATCAAATGGGGTTGTTTTGGATGAGTTTGGGACGAATTTTAGAGAGAGGGAGGAGAGTGTTTAGTGGTTTGCATGTGTTGAAATGAATGAAAATGGTTTGAGGTGGTGGTTTTGATGTTGGTTGCTAGTTTATAAGTAAACTAAGACATGTGTCTTAGCTTATCTTGTAAGCTTGACACCACATGGTGTTGTTAGCTTTGTTTAGCCATGTGTGGGGGTGGGACAAGTATGTACTTGTTCCATCCCCATTAATTTACGGGTATTCCTCGATTCTAGTTTCCTCGATTTGCGTACCCTCGGGTCGTTTTACGAAAAACGTTTTTATATATTATGAACCAACGGCACAAAACGAATCTAATAAAAATTGTCTCATCAAAAACGGAGTTCGAAAACGTAAATACGTAATCCTAAGGTTTCCGGTTTAGTCGTATAGGACGTTAAATTAAAATCGTAAGTCATAATCTCTTTTCGTAAATTTGTGAGTTTATGAACCAACACAAATTTAAAACTCCAAAATAATATTCACGGATAAATTTATTTTCTGAAATGTCGGACTGTCACCAAAGACGGTGTATGTAAACGTGAGCACGTAACGTAGAATCTTCCGGTTTAGACGTAGTCGATGCTACTTCAAGACGTAAATCCAAATTTCTTCCCAAAAATAAGTGAGTTCATAATATAACATTAAAATAATGTCTTGAAATAATATCTGAGAATAGAATATCAACCATAAATTGACAGATTGTTACATGGAACTTCCCCGCCAAAGTAGTGCTTCAACCTATGTCCATTCACCTTGAAGTTAGGACCATCACCTTGAGCTAGCTCGATGGTCCAATATGGAAATACTTGAGTCACGGTGAATGGACCGGACCAACGGGATTTCAACTTACCGGAAAAAATTTTCAAGCGAGAATTAAAAAGCAAAACTTGATCCCCAATGTTAAAAACCCGGTTTTTAATTTTAGAATCATGCAACTTTTTAGTTTTTTCTTTATAAATCAATGAATTTTCATAAGCAATGTCCCTCAATTCATCCAATTCATTTAATTGCATTTTCCGGTGTTTTCCCGCGGTCTCCATATCATCATTACAATGCTTTAGGGCCCAATAAGCCTTGTGTTCTAACTCGATAGGCAAATGACAATTCTTTCCATACACAAGCTTACAGGGAGTGCACCCAATGGGTGTCTTATGAGCAGTCCTAAAGGCCCATAAAGCATCGTCCAACTTATCCGACCATGATCGTCGGTTTTCCCCAACGGAACTCTCCAAGATCCTCTTCAAAGCTCGGTTTGAAACCTCGACTTGCCCACTCGTTTGTGGGTGATAAGCCGTAGAAAGCCGATGTGTAACCCCATATTTCCTTAGGACCCTTTCGAATTGGTCGTTACAAAAATGGGTTCCACGATCGCTTATGATCGCACGAGGGGTTCCAAACCGAGAAAACAAGCTTTTCAAAAACTTGACTACCACACGAGCATCATTGGTGGGCAAAGCCTGAGCTTCCACCCACTTAGATAGGTAGTCAACCGCAACGAGAATGTACTTATTACCACGAGAAGATGGGAACGGCCCCATAAAGTCTATACCCCAAACGTCAAATATCTCACACACTTGGATGATATTTTGTGGCATTTCATCTTTTTGTGAGGCTTTTCCTTGTCGTTGGCATGAATCACACGACTTCACAAGATCTTGTGCATCTCGGTAAATAGTAGGCCAAAAGAAGCCGACATCAAACACCTTCTTAGCCGTGAGATTAGCACCGTGGTGACCACCTGTGGGTCCCTCGTGACAAGCTCTAAGGATGTTAGAAGCTTCGGTGCCAAATACACAACGTCGGATGATTTGATCCACACAAGTTCGAAACAAGTACGAGTCGTTCCAAAAGTAGAACTTGACGTCACGAAAGAATTTTCCTTTTTCTTGAGTCGTCGTACCCTTGATGATGAAGTTACCCGCATGGTAATTTGCAAAATCCGCAAACCATGGGCTGGAAGAATCAAGCTTAGAATTCACTACACCAAGTGTCTCGAGCGGAAATGTTTCGGTGATTTCCTTGGGCTCGTAAACACTTTGGTGAGGATCTTCCAAACGAGAAAGATGGTCGGCCGCTAGATTCTCGGCTCCTTTTTTGTCAACGATTTTGTGATAAAATTCTTGAAGGAGGAGAATCCAACGAAGTAATCTAGGCTTAGCATCTTGCTTTGCCATGAGATACTTGATAGCCGAATGGTCCGTATACACTATGCATTTAGCTAAGACGAGATAAGGTCGGAACTTCTCAAATGCATACACCACGGCAAGGAACTCCTTTTCCATTGTAGTGTATTTTAGTTGAGCCTCGGTCATCGTCTTGCTAGCATAGTGAATAGGCAAGAAGTGCTTATCATGACGTTGCCCCAAAACAGCCCCAATAGCGTAATCACTCGCATCACACATGAGCTCAAAGGGGAGGTTCCAATTGGGAGCAACAAGAATGGGAGCTTCGGTAAGTTTCCTCTTAAGGATTTCAAAGGCTCGTACACAATGTTCGTCAAAGACAAAACGTGCCTCTTTTTCAAGAAGATGTGTAATGGGTCGAGAAATCTTTGAAAAATCCTTGATGAATCGACGACAAAAGCCCGCGTGGCCTAGGAAACTCCTAACTCCCTTAACGGTTTTGGGATGAGGTAATTTGGCGATGACGTCTACCTTAGCTTGATCTTCCTCAATCCCCGCTTTCGAGACCTTGTGCCCTAAGACGATTCCACTCTTAACCATAAAATGACACTTTTCCCAATTGAGCACAAGGTTAGTTTCCTCACAACGTTTCAACATTCTCTCAAGGTTAGACAAACACGAAATGAATGAATTACCAAACACGGAAAAGTCATCCATGAAGACTTCCATCGTCTTCTCGATCATGTCATGAAAAATAGCCATCATGCACCTTTGAAAGGTTCCTGGTGCATTGCAAAGTCCGAATGGCATTCTACGATAGGCAAACGTTCCATATGGACACGTAAACGTAGTTTTTTCTTGATCACGAGGATCGATGGGGATTTGGAAGTAACCGGAAAAACCATCTAAAAAGCAATAGAAATCGTTTCCCGCAAGACGCTCCAACATTTGATCCATGAAGGGCAAGGGAAAATGGTCTTTACGAGTGGCTTCATTCAACTTTTGATAGTCAATGCACACTCTCCATCCGGTCACGAGTCTAGTGGGAATTAACTCTTTGGCATCGTTTGGCACAACGGTCATTCCTCCCTTCTTAGGGACACAATGAATAGGACTCACCCAAGGGCTATCGGAAATAGGGTAAATCATTCCCGCGTCAAGGAGTTTAAGGACTTCCTTTTTAATGACGTCGTGAATTTTGGGGTTCACCCTCCTTTGACATTGGATTGCGGGCTTGTAATCCTCCTCCATTAAGATTTTGTGGGTACAAAACTTGGGATTGATTCCCTTAATGTCGGATAACTTCCACGCAATTGCCCCCTTGTGATCCTTTAGAACATCGACAAGTGTGGTTTTTTCATCATTCGAAAGTTCCTTCGTAATAATAACCGGAAAATTGTCGTCCTCTTCCAAATAGACATATTCGAGATGAGGAGGTAAATCTTTCAACTCGAGGATAGGTGGTTCCTCAAGTGAAGATTTGGGCTCGATACTCATAACCTCCTCGGGTGGAGGAAATGGGAAATCGTTGAGAAAATCCTTGATAATCGAGAAGTCCTCATCGTTGTAGAGGTCTTCGTTACAAGTACGTGGAACATCGAATTCTTCCAACGTAAAACCACCGCCTTCAAATGGAGTGAAGGTTGGTGTCGAATTATCAAGGATTGGATCCAACATAGTGGGATTGCCACTATTTTCAACATCACCAAAACCTAGAACTTCTTGTGAAAATTCCTCGCAAACAACGTCGATTATATCAACGAGGTTTATGGTAGCAACGGAATAAACATGAGAAAGTTCAGAATTTTGAGTTGCGTTTATAACAAGTTCCTCGTCGTTGAAACGTAAGGTGATCTTTCTATCATGCACATCAATTAAAGCCATAGACGTATCTAAAAACGAACGACCTAAAATGAGAGGAACTTAAGGATCCGTGGGGATATCAACAATGATAAAGTCTACGGGATAGTAGAACTTCCCCACTTTCACAAAAACGTCTTCCGCCAATCCACATGCGCGAATCGTGGAATGGTCGGCCAACTCGATAGACATTAGTGAAGGAGTAAGATTAGGAAGATTGAGCGACTTGAAGATTGCAAGTGGCATCAAGTTAATTCTAGCACCAAGATCGGCCAAGGCATAGCATTCATCCATATCTTGGATTACACAAGGGATCAAAAATTTACCGGGATCACCGACTTTTAGAGGTATGCGATTAAGATAAACCGATGAACAACTAGACAATTGATGGAATTTCTCCTTGTTGTTCAACATACTCTTAAAGTTAGTGGCAAATCGAGGCATCATGACCAAAGCATCGGCGAAACTCACATTAAAGTGCAAATCACGAAACATTTTCATAAAAAGCTCAAATTGATAATTGTCGCGCTCTTGTCGTTTCTCCTTCCTAAGTCTCGATGGGTAAGGTAAGGGTGGTGTGGGTTGGGGCATAGGCATAGCCTTTGGAAACTCGGGTTCCAATGTTGGTAATGGGTCAACCGTAGGTGTGGCATGAGCGGTACTTTGTGGGCTTGAGATATGCTCCTTTTCGACCACCACCTCGGGTTCTTCCTCAATTTCCTCCACCGTTGGAGTAATTGGTTGACGAGTAGGTTCCTTAAGTGCCTTACCACTTCTGTGGTAATCACTTTCATCTCTCCTTTCGGGTTTGATATGGTGTTACTAGGTAAACTACCCGAAGTAGAGGCTTTGTTCCCCATGACCTCTTCTAAAATAGCATTAAGCTTAACATCTTGACTAGCGGATTTTTGGTCTATCCTTTGTTCAAGCCTAGCATGACTTTGCTCAATTTTATTGTTTTGACCTCTAATTTGATTAGCAAAATCATTTTTCAACTCATTTCTCATGTTAACATTTTCCTTAACAAAATTAGCTAACTCCTTGGTGTTTTTAGTCGTGTCCCTAGCTTGACTAGCCAATTGCTCTTGAATGTTTTCCAAAATCTTATCATTTGCCGTAGCGTAATTCAAAAAGTCCATTGGAAGTTCTTTAGTGTAAACATTTTGAAGACCTTGACTTGTGTTTTGAAAATTACGGTTTTGGTTTTGATTTTACAATTGGTTACTACTTCCTTGATTCCCATAGTTGTTATTACCCTTGTAATTGTTTCTTTGATTGTTTTGGTAACCAACTTGATTGTTTCGATAATTGTTAGCATTTTGATTTGGTGGAAAACCCGGTGGAGTCAATTGATTAGTGCGGGTAACTTGACCGTTTTGGTTATAAGTTCCCGCGGCCGCGTAGGCACTCGAAGTGTTACCACCGTTGGTAATGCACTCGGAGTAATCGTGAGCTCCACCACAATACATACAAGAAACCTCAACCGCTTTAGCCGTAGCGGGAGTGGGTTGTTCACCAACTTTAAACTTAATTAACAATCCTTTAAGCTTATCAAAAATCTTGTTCTCCAAATTAGCCTCGATTTGGCAAGCATCAATGGTATGTGACAATGAAGGCGAAGGTGTAGACGAAGTCTTACGAACACTCGACGTGCTACGAGGACTATAAACCTTAGACCTATTCTAAATGATTAACAATGCTTCCTCGACCGTCTTACACAAAAAATTACCACCCGCGGCGGCATTAAGATAATCACGCTCATGATCGTTCAAGCCATTGTAAAACGTGTCAATTTGATGCAAGTCGGAAAAACCATGATGAGGACATTCGTGCAACATTTCCTTAAACCTATTCCAAGCCGTTGAAAAACTCTCATTATACTCTTGTGAAAACTTTGAAATCTCGTTTTTCAAATGCGTAGTCTTAGAGGGCGGAAAAAATTGGTTCACGAATTTTGAACGAGATCCTTCCACGTCAATATAGAATTGGGTGGCCCTTTCTCTAACCAAATTTTTGCGGGCCCCGCTAAGGAATACGGAAAAAGCATCATCTTAATCGAGTCGTTAGAGACGTCCTTAAACTTGCAAGTGGCGGTAAGACGATTAAATTGGCGAATGTGGTTATGAGGGTTGTCCTTTTCGTCAGCACGAAACTTGTTGTTTTGAATCATGGACAACAAACCCGTTTTAACCTCAAAATTCTCCGCAAGGATAGTGGGAATCACAATCGCTTCTCCATAACCCTCGGTAGGTGCTTGAAGCAACTCCGTCATAGTTCGATTAGCCATGGGTGCTTCTTTCTCTATGATGGGTTCGACAATGGGAGATTCTTCACTAGAAGATGTTTGGTTTCCTTCCTTTTGACGACGTTTACGTGCACGTCTTGCTTTGGAGCGAGTTTGCATAAACGTCACGTAAAACGAGAGGGTGAGCAAAGAAGATTCTTTTTGGTATTTTTACTTTCTCAATTTTTTTTTGTGGTTTTTGATTGTATCCTTTTTTGGATTTTGTGGAATGTATTAAGTAGACAAAAATCTACAAATCTCCTCCTTAATCAAATCTCTTGATTAAAGAAGCCTCAAGGAATGAAAACGATCACGTGAAGTGAACGCCTTCGATGACTTTAGAACGTTGGTGGAACACCAGAACGTTCAAGAGGGTTTAATCAATGAAAACCAAGAAAATATATATGATACTTAGTAATACTTTGGGCGGCAAAACCCTCGATTAGCTCTCAAAATCAAATACTCACAAGCAAGCGGGGAAACGAGGCGGCGCGAAGCACTTAAGAGCCTTTTCCCTTAGGATATATTTTATAATATCCGCCTTATACCCACCTTATAGTTTGTATTTTTCAAAATCGAGCTTCACGAAAGTATTTATCTATTTTTGCCTTTTTTTCTTTGGTTTGAGATTCGAATACAATGATTGGGTAATGACCTCCCAATTCAAGGTTGTGATTTCTCACGTATTTGGAGTACTTGTGAATTTATTGTTCTACGTATACAATATAGTAATAGTATTCACACAAAAATCAAAAACCGATAATACGTATTAGTAGAGTGCTACTAATACAAATACTATTATGGCTATATATAAAAACAACAATTTCTAAATCAAAACACAACACGCCTCCCCGGCAGTGGCGCCAAAATGATGTAGTGATTTTACTAATCTTTAGGAAAAGAGAGCAAATATAGGGTAAGCACGACGATTTAGGAAAACCGTGTGTAAATGACCCTAAAATGAGTTCGTTCTCAAAGAGGATAGTGTGTTATGTGTGTAATGACTTGGGTTAATTTGTGATTATACTTTTGAGAAAGAAAAAATAGAAAGGGGATTAGAAGAGAATGACGGTTACGAAAACGGATTAAACTAAGACGAAAAAGGCGTTCACGTAAAACCGTTAAAAGCACCAAAATTAAAATTTTAACCTAAAAATTCCTACAAATTACCAAAAATCCACAATAATTATTCTAAGAATTTACAAGAAATCCAAACTTGCCAAAACCTTTTAATTAATTAGATAATGACTTTTTAATGCTAATTAAAGCCCTAAAAATCAAAATTAATTATTAAAAAGTACCAAACAAGATTTTAAAGTTTGTAAACCTCAAAAATACCATAATTAAGCTAAAATGTATTTTTTTCAAGATTTTAAAACCAAATAAAACTATTTTTAAACAATTAAACACTATTAAAATCAATTAAAAATTAAATTAATTCTAGAAAATAATTAAAAGACTCTAAAAATATTTGGAAAATTGCAAAATTCCTAATTAAGTGTTTAGAACCTAGGAAAAATATAAAAACCTAGAAAATCAGACTTTTAATTTTTAATAATAAAATAATATTAAAATATTAATAAAAATCCAAAAATCCTAAAAATTCTAAAAAGTTGCAAACCTACTTAATTTAAGCTAATTAAACAGAAAATGAAAGTGAAATTACCCAAATGACCCTAATGGGCCTCCAAATGGGACAGTCTCAAAAACAATCCACTCTTAATGGGCCACAAGGCCCAATAAACTAAAGTCCACCAAATAAGCCCAAATCTTCCAGTTAAGCTTAAATTTTAATTTTAAACAAAATATTTCAAAGGCCCAAAAGCTAAAATGTAGCTTGTCACAGCTTAATCAACACAAAGCTTAATCTTAATGGGCTTTTTGGCCCATTAAGCCATCAGCTTGTGCCATGAGCTGAAATTCAATACACATCATCCTTTTGAGGTTATAAAACGTTTTGCAAAAAGAAATTTCAAATAAGTCAACTGAATAAGCCAGAAACAACTCAAAAGCTTATTCACAAAATGACAAAATAGTCGTATTTGTGATCTAGACAACCTCATAAGCTGATTTAACTTGCAAAACGTTTGTAATGACCAAACTAAGCTTAATACCCAAGAACAATCACAAATAAGCACATGAAATAAGCTGAAAAAGTCAAATAAGCACTTGCTAAAAAGTCAACTAAGTCGTTTTCTAGTCAAACCAAAAATTCAAAACCTACCAAACTCCAGATTAGTCAAACAGGTGAATTAAGCAAGATTGATTATCAAAACAAAGTTATGGCACGTTTAAATAAGCTGAAAAAGCTTATTAATAAGCTGAGAAAAAACAACACTAGCAGTGGCAAGTGTATTAATGAAAGCAGTGGGAAAGGAGTTCCCACTGTTAGTGCAAAATTTTAGTCTGTTGACTTATAAGCTTAGGAAAGCTTATTGTGGGCTTTTCCTTGGACAATAAGGCACCCCCACAACCGGTTGGGTTGTGGGGAGTCAGTTTAATCACAAAAACACCAAAGCACAAGCAAGAAAATCACAAAATTGGGCACAAATAGGTTACTGATGAAGCTTAATGTTTCTGATGAACAATGACTGGTGCAAATGGCACAAAAGTGATTTTCAACAGCTCAAATCTTACTCAACAACTCACCACTTACCCCTAAACCTGCTAACAACCTAAGAGAATACCTAGACCTAGAAGATAACACAAAGTAATGATAGATTTGTAGCTAAAACAAGGCAGATTTGACCCCTACTGATTTTCTACCATTTATATGATGAAAACTTGTTTTAAGCATGCAAAACTAAAACCAATGACCAAAATATGATGCTACTGATATGTCAAGTGAGATTAGGCAGTTTTCAAGGCAAAAGCTTATCAACAATGCAGCTTAAACTCTTATCCCAAACACCCCTTTAAAAATCAGAAACTTGGATTTTCAAACAAAATGATATGAAAACTTAACAAAACTGATTATAAGAGTCCTACACATGCATAGAAATCTAAATGAGCTTGAATAAACAGATAGAACCAAATTTCAACAATTTCACACAAAATCCAAATAATCACAGTCCTAAACTTAATAAGAGAGTTCAAGGTTTATACATTGTGGGACCCACATCCAGGCCCCACTATGGCAGCAATGCCATCTCCCATCAGCTTATAGCTGGGCTTATGGCTTATGGAACAAGGTTGCTTAGTAGAGAGTTGCTAGTGATGGTCTCAAGAGACACATGCACCCAATATATCTTCAAAGTAAGTTAAGTTTCTATGAACCTGCCAAGAAAGAAAGAAAACAGAAAGGTGACCTGTTACAAAGACAATAAGCTATAAAGTCAGCTTATCAATTAAGCTACTTATGGCTTATTTGTCATAAAAAACTTGATTTTTGATTTTCTGAAAATTTTTAGTAATAACTAAATCAACAAACACTTTAAACTTCACTTGATCTTGATATTCAACAAGAATATCAGGCTCATATGATCAATTTAAAACACTTGGACGATTAATTTAAGAACTGAGTAATTTTAGTCTCCAAAATAAACAAGAACGGATTATGGGATCTCAACTTCAAATATTAAATATGCAATGGAAAAGTAAAATGGATCTTGTTCTTTTTCATCACAAGAAACACCAATTTCATTCACTTGAAATGGATTTACAATGCTTGACCAAGGAAAGAGAAAACAAGAACAACTTAAAACTAAAAACCTATTGCTCTTATATAGATGATCTACAAAGGTTCTAGAACTGAAAAGACCACCTAAACCTAATGGTATGAACTTCCATTTTTTCCCTTGAGATATTCGGATATCTCTTTGAAGATTCTTGTTTTTGAATTTGGTCAAGAGCTCCATGTGATGATCTTTTGGCTTGTTGTGGTTGCCAGTGGTGTAGAAGTGATCTAAGGCGTCTATTAATCCTTTGGGAACACGAAATTGCCATGAGTCGTTGATCTGCTGTCACCCCTTTTGTTTGCTTGCTACAGGGCACATGGGGGTGGGGTCTTGGATGATGGTGAGGGTTTTCTAGGTTGTGGGGTGTGTTGGGAGTGGGGTAGGGAGTAAAAACCCTAAAGTTAATTAGGATTAAGGTTAAAACTTAAGGTAATTAGAACTGGAGTTTTTTAGGGTTTGTGGGGATGAAGGTGGTTTAACAGTATTGTTTGATTCGTTTGGGGGTTTAAAAGTTTGTTTCCCCCACTTAATCTTTTCATTAAACTGATTTTAAAAAATCAGTTAATAATTAACTAAGTGGGAAAGTGACGTGGAGTGGTGAGAGTTTATGATTGGTGGATGGTGGTGAGTTGGCAGGATGATTGGTGGGGGGAAGTTGTGATGTCTGCCCAAAATAGTCCCTATACTCCTTTCCTCTTGTCTCTTTGTATTGAATAGCCAACATTACTTTTTCTTTTGTTAACAACTTTGCTCCACTTGTCAATTTTGGCACAACATATTTTCAAACTTTAAACAAGGACTAAAGGTGCAATAAATGCAATCTTCAAGGGCTTTTCTTATATACTCTTGGTAATTTAGGGACCACAATGTAATTTGTGAGTTTTACAAGGGTATAAATTTCCAAGTCTTCCAAAGTTGAGGGACCATTCTTGCCAATCTTCAATTCTTCAAGGGTGATTTTTGGAAATTCATGATTCGGGTCCGGTTCATTGTGCGGCTTCGTTTCCCGTGTTCGTTTTTGATTGATTCTTGTGATCTTTTGTCATTTTCTCAATATCCGTACCTAAAATTCACAAGCAACAACCACAAGCATATATTTGGGTATTTTCATGATAATTAATGCATTTTAAGCCCGTTTTGGATGATGAGACCATGTATAAAAGCAGTCTCATCAGTAGAAATACTCAAGGATAAATCCATTACAGGAGGGGAGGTCGCAACGATAGTTGATGAGGAGGGACCTACGTGGATGAACCCGATCATGAGCTACTTGACAAACGAAGTCCTTCCTGAGGACGAAATAGAGGCTCGTCGCATTAAAAGGAAGTCGCAGCAGTCTGAAATCCTCGATGGTGTCTTATATAAAAGTTCATTCTTACAGTCGTGGTTGCGAAGTGTTGGGCCACGCCAAGCTAGTTATGTGATTAGTGAAATCCATGAAGGGTCGTACGACATACACGCCAGCCCCAGATCAGTAGTAGCACGGGATCTACGCACAGGATACTATTGGACAACTATGTATCGAGACGTACGAGATATGATTCTTAAATGTAATGATTGCCAAGTGCATAGGCCAGTACCGCGTCATCCACAAAAAGAGCTATTACCTATCACATCATCATGGCCATTCTATCAATGGGGAATTGACATAGCATGTCCTTTTCCTGTTGCAGTCGGAGGCGTTAAGTTCTTGATCGTGGCTATGGATTACTTCACTCGCTGGATAAAGGCTAAGGCGGTCGTGACGATTACGGGCAAACAGGTAAAAAAGTTTGTTTGGGAAAATATTGTATGCCTTTTTGGTTTACCAAGGGAGATCATCTCAGATAACGGAAAACAGTTTGCGGACAATACGTTTAAAGATTGGTGCGCAGCGCTGAACATCAAACGGCGCTTTGCATCAGTGAAACACCCACAGACTAATGGTTTAGTGGAGAGAGCGAATAGAAGCCTAGGTGAAGGAATAAAGGCGCGCCTAGATGAGAGGAGCGCCAAATGGGTGGACGAACTACCACATGTCCTATAGGCGCATCGGACAATGATCAAGACGGATAATAGGGACACTCCATTTGCTTTAGCCTATGGGACCGAAGCAGTCATTCCAGCAGAGATTGGGATGCCAACAATCCGCACGGTGGACGTTAACGTTGTCACAAACGATGAGGAACTCCGGGTCAATTTAGACCTACTCGAGGAGAAAAGGGAGATAGCAGCTATGAATGAAGCTAAATCTAAGGCACGAATGAAAGATTATTACGACTCCAAGGTCAAGGGTGTTTCCTTTCGACCCAGGGATTTTGTCTATCGTGCTAATGAGGCACGTCGCTCGGAGAACATAGGAAAACTAGGACCAAAGTGGGAAGGGCCGTATGAGGTCACGGAAGCTTTGGGCTAGGTGCGTACAAGTTGCATGATACGGAGGGTCGTGACTTGGATCGTACATGAAATATTTGCAACCTCAAAAAATGCTATCTCTAAATGGCTACGGCCTCCGCATGGACACTTCGCTGTAGACAGCTTTAATAAAGATCCATGTATTTTTGCTTTCATGTTTTCTAGGTTCTATTTGTCTTAGGATTTTATCATTCTGTTAAAAAATCGTAACCGTTATAATAAAACGCCGTGGTGCCTAGCTAGCTCCACGACTTGTTCTTGTGCAAATTATTGTCTTTTGTGTTCCTAGAATTTTTTTTTTTTATAATCTTACGTGTTATCCTTATTCATATGCATTCATTCAGCCGTACATGTACTATTCGCTCCGAGGTGGAGTAAGAGGATTAAGTGAACCTAATAATTCAACTTGTCGCATAAGAGGGATGCAACCCCTACGACGCGGATCATGTATCCTTACTAGACGCCTTATTCACAAGACGTTGTAATAAGTTTCCACATGTCGTACTTATATAGTGCCAGACATGATAAAGATACACAGTGCACATCTAGTAAATTATAGACTTAGTATTTTCTTAAATAGCCGTGACACGTCATGCAAAAGATACACAATATCTAAGAATAAATACAAGTTTCAAATATAAAAACAAAAGCCGTCATGATCATCACGGACGCATATATTAATAAATATTCTAAGTGTTCGAAACTGAATTACAGCATAATGCCATGGACATCCACGGACGAATATACATTACAAGGAGAGCAGTGCAAGTGTTCTAAAGTTACGACTACATATATTACAAAGGAGGAAGGAATTCACCTACTTCTTTCCTCCCTTCGGCTATCAAATAAAGGAGTACCTCACCACGGGCCTCTTTCCTGCTGCGAGCCTGGGCTAGGGTTGCTTCAAGCACCTCGCCCAACGCCTTCTCGTCCGTCACGACCTTCGAGCTAGCATCATAAGTTGTAAGGGTGAGCTGGCTGGGGTCCGGTATATGATGTGCCCGGGGGTCCACTCCACTTTCTGGCCATGCGTCGGGGCGAAGCTTCGCCATGATATCTTCATTCGATGCATCCTTCATAGCTTCAACTTCGGACATGAAAGGATACTCCAAGTCTCCCAAGAAACCCATGGACGAAGTCATTCTTGCCTTGGCCCTAGGGTTGAAGTAAGTGTGCCCAGTGATGTCTTCTTTCTTGCTTATTAGCTCGGCAGCCTTGGTCATACCTTCATGTCGGTCGCGGTCAATACCGTCTGACACGACATCGGCAGAGGACTGTACAAACTGAGGTGACTCCATCACTCTCATCACTGCTAGGCGCGTCCCATGGCCCACCATCCACCTACGACCAGCGATGGCCATAAGAAGTTGGGGGCACAACACTTCATCACAATCCATAGCTAGCGCGCTTAGTTTAGTGTTCACCTTCTCTAAGGTTTCAGACATTCACCTTTCCATTTCAGTCCTCTCCTTGGCAAAATCTTCCTTCAAAGCTTCTTCGCCCTTAACTAACATCCGCATCTTCTCTAGTTCCTCTGTGAGGGGGGATGCTTGGTCAGCCGCGGTCTTAGAAGAGGCATCAGCTACGGCTACCTGTGAATGAAAGGTTAAGGTTAGCATGGAACAGAAAGACAAGTATGGTTTTCCACAAAGTATAATAATACTATGTATATAAGGATACGTACCTTGGCATTGGAAGCATCAAGAAGAGCTTCCAATTCAGCTATACGCTCGTCATGGACCTTAGCATGACTTGCCTGCTCTTTTATTGTAGCCTCAGCCATGGCCATGTCCGCCTGCATGGTAGATATTGCTTGCTCATGCTTCTCTACAAGCTCCTCCCTACGGGAAATTCAACTATCGGTGCGACGTACATGGCCCAAGGCCTCCTCGAAAGGACGTCATAGGGTTGCACCAAAAGTCATCTGGAGTACCGTGGAAACATTGAATTGCTTAAGGAGGGTCCCATGGTTGAGCTCATCCAGATCTTACGCCAAGGTCGGAGGAGTCAAATGATCCACAAATTCTTTGCATTCCTCCTCCGACTCTAGCCTTGTCAGCTTGGACAAGTTCCATGTTGGGCGGAGGCAGGAGTCCGGACCTTCAGCCTGGGGCTCTTCCACATGGGTGGGGGAGGAGTTGGGGGCGATCTTGAATAACGGGTGATGGATCCCTGATAGTGTCTCCCTCGTACGGCACGATCGTCGATTCCACCCTGTTGTGCAGTTATTAGTCTTTTTAATTTTGTACTTAACAAATACAGATAACATGGAAAATGGATGATAAAGGGTAAAGAGGAACACTTACGTTGTGGCTATCATGAGCTCCGTGATGATAAGGGCCACGGTGGTGACAGGAGTGGCTTTCCACGCGATCTTCTTCGACTGGCTAATAGTCACGGTGGGGGAGGAAGTGGTTTGCTTTCTGGCGCAGTGGCGCTGCTGCTTCCTTGGTATTGTGGATGGTCTTTACGTAACCTCTTGACAGGCGGATTGAACGCGTCCAATTCTTCCTCCGTAGGCTTCTCAATCCTCCTCTTGTACGTAGGCCTTCTTCTGGTGGGTTTGGATTGTGTGGTGGAGTCGGGTTGGTCTTATACTTCTTCCTCCTCGGATTCAAGTATCCGGTCGACTCCCTCAGACAATTGATCTTGATTGACCCCTTGGTCCTCTGGGTGAGGGGTCGTGGTGTTTGTCGCCGTACCCTCACCATCTTCTAGCAAGAGGTTGTCGCCATCTTTGTTCAAGAAATCCAATGGCGACTTCTCTACTCCTTCTCCTATATTTGAGTGGGGCTCCGACACGTCTTCCAAGGGCAGGGTCATGTGTTGGGTAGACACAAGGAGTGGTAGCTCGTCTTGAAGCAGTGGTCGGGCACCTTCGGCAACCTTCTTTGGGTCTCCTTGGCGTAGCAATCCGAATAGCCTCATCTCTATGGATACATGAATACAAAGGCGTTAGTTACATACAAGGCTTATTCACATATGCATACATTTGTGTTTGTTATGTATACCCACCCTGTCTATGCTCAGTCAGGAAGCACAGATATTTGTCCTCCCTACCAAAGTAGTTGCGGCTAATCCCTACTAAGCATAGGAAGTTCTCCGGTAGTTCCTTATGAAAGTCAGTGCGGTTGGTGTCTAACGTTCTAACGTCTCGGCTGCTATATTCACTGGTTGGGGTGGATAATCATGTTGCACCCTGGTTTTAAGGACAAAAGGTGTAGGGAAGACTTTGGCATCTACAAAGAAATAATGGTCATACCAATCCTTGAGGGAGTCTAGAGCTTTCCTATAACACACGGGGGAATTCGCGGATCGTTTTTTGAACGACAGCCACCCATTTACCATTTGGGGCCGTAAAATACCGTAAATAAACTCACGGTGGGGGCTACCTCACAAGTGTGACATGAGATCTCAAACTGATTAATCTTACACGCCTATGTAGTGTAGTTGGGCTATGTGAAAATCAAAATTGTTTAGAACATCTACAAGGAACCTAGATAATGGGATATGGTAGTTGGTTGAGTCGAATAGGCGTGTATACACACCTATCTTCCCATTCGGAGCATCCGTGATCGCTTCACCATCACCCGGATAGGTGGCGTGTATGCTCTCAAGAATGTAATAATCAGACAGTAAGTTCATAAACTTCTCCGCCGACATCACATTAAGTACGGTCGTGATTGTGGGGTTGTCCTTCACCATGATTTATTAATAAGAAAAGAAGGGCGCAATGATCTAACCTGGTATGGTGGATTTTCGTGGAAATTAAGTAGAAGGAATGAAGGAGTGAAAGGAAATGCAACAATGGTGGTAAAAGGTGTGAACTGTGTGTGTGCACAGTAACACGCACAGGCCTTTTAGAGGTTTGCCTCGGTTTATGAGTGGCCTGGATGATTTCCACGTGTAATCCACTACGCCCATCTAACGGATGGGGTTACTAACACAGTTGTAACGTCAGAGGGGCCCACGGGTCACTTCTTAAACAGTTTTGCATATCTCGAGGGTAGGCCCATGAGGTGCACTTTTGCAGGGAAATATCTGAATCGTTCTCTCGACCTCGCCTACCATTAATGCATTCATTAATGTTATCCCGGTCAACAGTATTGTGTGAGCGGCCATTTTTTCGTAACAAAAGAGTAAGGGACATTGGTTAGTCTAGAGGTTATGCCTACGACTGTAACAACTAGACTGGGGGGATATGATGACGTATAGTCCCCAACCAAGTCATGAACCCGGCCCACGGGTACTACCCGCATCCGGCCCGTCACGGATGGGTTGGATTAATGTCATTTAGGCTTATGGGCTTTGAATGAATAATGGCCGCATAGATGTGTGCGGCCCACGGCCCGGCACGGCCGGTACAGGGTTAGACTGAATCACAATCTTATTAAAATTGGGATTTACCCTAAAGTGGAGGATATACACTAACCATAATAAGAAGATAACAATAAAACTAATTGATGAGACTGCTTTTATACATAGTCTCATCGTCCAAATAGGGCTTAAAATGCATTAAATATCATCAAAATACCCAAATATATGCTTGTGTTTGTTGCTTGTGTATTTTAGGTACGGATATTGAGAAAATGACAAAAGATCACAAGAATCAGTCAAAAACGAACACGGGAAACGAAGCCGCACGATGAACCAAGCCCTAATGAAGAATCTTCCAAGAAAACCCTTGAAGAATTGAAGAATTATGAAGAAGGGTCCTCCAATATGGAAGAATTGACACTTTATACCCTTGTATCTTCATAATTATAAGTTTGGTCCCTAAAGTTTGTCAAAATTACAAAAAGGACCCTTAACTTTGAATACTTGGCAATTTTAGTCCCTCAACAAAACTAAATTGTCAATATTGGTCCTCCAAGAAGTCAACAAACAAGTCAAACCTTGAAGAATGAAGAAAATGCCAAAATCAATCCTTCAAATATCATAAGTTTGCATGTTTAGTCCTTGATACAAGCTTAGGAAGTTATTGTGCCAAAAGTGTAAACTGCCAAAAGTTATTTATAAAGGAAATGAAGATTGTTGCTGATATTTACAAAGTGAAGAAAGGAAAGAAGTTTGGGGACCATTACTGTCAAACACACAAACTCATCCCCACCAATCATTTCTCCACATCACTTCCATCAGCCACTCACCTCTCT
Source organism: Glebionis coronaria (assembly GCA_025667525.1). Classification (NCBI taxonomy): domain Eukaryota; kingdom Viridiplantae; phylum Streptophyta; class Magnoliopsida; order Asterales; family Asteraceae; genus Glebionis; species Glebionis coronaria. The sequence goes on from JANFOE010000896.1 coordinate 128,046, forward strand.
CCACCTCACCATCCACCCCACGTCACCTTCCACTAAGTTTAAATAACTGATTAATCAGTTATTTAATTACTTCCCACCAAAACACTTTTTTAAATTACATTAACCCCAATTCAGATTAAACCCACCCCTTAAACACCCATGAACCCTAGCTAATCCCAGATACAATTAACTAAGAAACAAAGGGGTTTTTGTTAATCTTTTCTAGATCTTTGATTAACCTTATTGTCATCCCATCCCACACAAAAACCATGACCCCAACCAACCCATGTGACATCCCCAGGGGTCTCCTGCACCCGTCACTTTCCCCCAAACCCAATACCAGACAAGATAAACGGCTAGATGGTTTTCCCTGGTCCCCAAGGCTTATTTAACGACCAAGATCAACTCTTCATGGCTGGCATGTCACATGTATCCATATTGACCAAAATTTCAGTCAAGAACCAAGGGCAACATTGGAATTTACAGAATTAGGTTTTAGGGCTTTTATTTTCATGTAATATTTTATTCATAGGACTAGAACCTTCTGTTTAAGCCTATAAAAGGAGGGTGCAAGTTGTGCATACCCATTGGTCCTTGTTTTTCTCTTTTGGTCACAACCTTGTAAATCCGTTTTTGGTGAATGAAAAATGGTTTAGAGTTTGGTGATGAGAAAAGAAGTGCCAATTTACTTTCATTTCTTAAAGTTTTATTGCTTTTGATTATTGTTTTACTTTTCTTCAAAAGGTTTTCAAGTTTCTGAATTTTCAAAAATTTCATTTTTACTCTTTTGTTTACCTTGACATTTACTGTAGCATAAGCTCATCACAAGCCTGATAAGCTTGTGACAAGCTTACTCTACTTGTTCTCTTTCCTTGTTTGTTGTGATTGTGCAGGAACCAAGAAGAAACCAACATCAAGTTTTATCCATTTTCTTTGTCTTGTCAAAAATTTCAGCAAAAGTTCTGCTCAGGCCCCAACTTGATTGGAGGTGACTTTTCAGTCACTGTTGGGCCTGGATGTAGGTCCAACAAGGTACCCCCTTGTGTCTTTGTTTCAGTTTTGAAAATTGGTGATTTGTGTGATTTATGTGAAATATGCATGAATCTGTTCTTGGTATGATTATTTATGTTTGATATTGCTTATATATGTCTTTTATGCATGTTTAGATAGTAATTAATCATTTTGGTTGGAGTTTAATTGCATTTGATTTGTAAAAAAATTGATTTTCAGTCATTAAAGGGGTGTCTGGATTAGGGATTAAGTGGTGATTAATGGTTTAAATCTGGCTTAAAACTTGTTTTATTCACTCACTAGGTAGTTGTTAGGTTGTATGCTAGTTGGCTTTCAGATTGGAAGAGTTTTAAACAAATTTGCATGTTAAAAGTTGAGTAAACTAGCTAAAATCAGTAACTCACCATTCATGCTTGTTTTGTGTGATTTTGACATTCAAATCTTGTTAAGCTGCTAGGATTAAGTGCTAGGTAGGGATTGAAATCAGTTATATGCCATTTGGTTAGTTTGTGTGCATATTTTAAGCATTTGAAATCCATTTGTGTGCCATTTGAACCAACAAAATCATCTCAGACCTATACCAAGTTTATCAATAACATTTTGGTGATTTGTGTGCAATTTTTGTGAAGCAACTTGCTAGTTTTTGTGTTGATTTTGACTCCTTATACTCAACTGAGTATAGGGGTGCCCATTTGTCCATCAAAAAACCAACAAAAATCAAGAACAAGCTCATCTTGTTCATATCTTCACAAGTGAAGATATCACTCTTGTGTTCATCAGTTAAAATTGTATCTGGGCACGTTTTGGATTTTCTAGGCTTGATTTTTAGCTTAACTTGCATTAAAAGTGTGTTTCAGAGTAGTTTAGGTTATTGGTTTTGAGTTTGTTAAGTTTTAAAAAAAAAGTTTTACAAAAAGGACGTGGCTAGGACTCGAACCTGCGCCACTCCTCTCACACTCCAACGTGATAACCAGTTGCCCTAGGGTCTTTGACTGGTTATCACTTGGAACATTTAATACTTAAGCAGTATTGGTTTTTAGCTTATATAACTTAACAGCTTATTCATAAGCTGATAACAGCTTATTCCTTATAGGTTTTTGCAACTTAGCATTTTTCTTGTGTTCTTATTAGGGTTTAGGATTTTTTGGTTCAAAAACTTTATTTTTCACGTGCTTATTTAATTTTCTAGGATTATTTTAAGTTTAAATTTTGAAAAGTAAATTAAAAATAGGAAAAAGTATTTTAAAAATCTGAAAAAATTGTTTTTAGGTTTTTAATTATATTTTTGAGGTTTACAGCTATTTAAGTTTTCAATTTAACTTATTTTTGATTTTATATGATTTTAGGGTTTTTAACCAACTTTGAAATTTAATATAAAATTATTTAAAAGGTTTTGGAAACTTTTGATTGCATTTTTGTCTTAGTTACATTATTCTAGATTTTTGGTATTTTTTAGAATTTTATTATAAACTTTGAATTTTTTTGAATATTTTAATATTATTAAAATTGAAAGTTTGATTTTTTAAGCTTTTACATTTTTCCTAGATTGTAGACACTTAATTAGGAGTTTTGTAATTTTCCAAATATTTTTAGGGCTTTTAAATTATTTTCTAGGATTAATTTAAGTTTTAATTGATTTTAATAGTTTTTAAGTATTTAAAAATAGTTTTATTTGGTTTTAATATTTAAAAAAATACTTTTTAGCTTAATTAGGTTATTTTTGAGGTTTACAAACTATAAAATCTTGTTTAGGGCTTTTTAATAATTAATTGTGATTTTTAGGGCTTTAATTAGCATTAAAAAGTCATTATCTAATTAATTAAAAGGTTTTAGCAAGTTTGGATTTTTTGTAAACTCTTAGAATATTATTGTGGATTTTTAGTAATTTTTAGGAATTTTTAGGTTAAAATTTTAATTTTTGCACTATTTACGGTTTTACGTGATCGCCTTTTTCGTCTTAGTTTAATCCGTCTTCGTAACCGTCTTTCTCTTCTAATCTCATTTCTTTCTTTCTTTTTCAATCATATAATCACAAATCAAAATCAATTCTTTACACAACGCACTTGCCTCCTTGAGAACGAACTCACTTTTAGGGTCATTCACACACGGTTTTCCTAAATCGTCGTGCATACTTGTCCTAATTACCTTCCTTTTCCTAAAGGGGTAATTTTACTTACAATCATTTTGGCGCCGCTGCCGGGGAGGCGTGTTGTGTTTTGATTTGAACATTGTTGTTTTTATATATAGCCATAATAGCTATTTGTATTAGTAGCACTCTACTAATACGTATTATCGGTTTTTCGTTTTTTGTGATTACTATTACTATATTGTATACGTAGAACAATAAATTCACAAGTACTCCAAATACGTGAGAAATCACAACCTTGACTTGGGAGGTCATTACCCAATCATTGTATTCGAATCTCAAACCAAAGAAAAAGGCAAAAATAGATAAATACTTTCGTGAAGCTCGATTTTGAAAAATACAAACTATAAGGTGGGTATAAGGCGGTTGTATTTCACGACCTAAAGGAAAAGGCTCTTAAGTGCTTCGCGTCGCCTCGTTTCCTCCGCTTGCTTGTGCGTATTTTGAGATTGAAAGCTAATCGAGGGTTTTGCCGCCCAAAGTATTACTTAAGTATCATATATATTTTCTTGGTTTCATTTGATTAAAACCTCTTGAACGTTTTGGTGTTCCACCGACGTTCTAAAGTCATCGAAGGCGTTCACTTCACGTGATCGTTTTCATTCCTTGAGGCTTCTTTAATCAAGAGATTTGATTAAGGATGAGATTTGTAGATTTTTGTCTACCTAATACATTCCAAAAAATCAAAAAAAAAAGTTAAAACAATCAAAAACCACAAAAAAATTGAAAAAGTAAAAACACCAAAAAGAATCTTCTTTGCTCATCCTCTCGTTGTACGTGACGTTTATGCAAACTCGCTCCAAAGCAAGACGTGCTCGTAAACGAAGAAACAAATCAACCACTCCTTCTAGTGATGAGTCTCCTATTGACGAACCCATCGTAGTGAAAGAAGCACCCATGGCTAATCGAACTATGATGGAGTTGCTTCAAGCACCCACCGAGTATTATGGAGAAGCGATTGTGATTCCCGCTATCCTTGCGGAGAATTTTGAGGTTAAGACGGGTTTGTTGTCCATGATTCAAAACAACAAGTTTCGAGGTGACGGAAAGGACAACCCTCATAACCACATTCGCCAGTTTAATCGTCTCACCGCCACTTGCAAGTTTAAGGACGTCTCTAACGACTCGATTAAGATGATGCTTTTTCCGTATTCCTTAGCGGGGCCCGCAAAAATTTGGTTAGAGAAAGAGCCACCCAATTCTATATTGACGTGGAAGGATCTCGTTTCAAAATTCGTGAACCAATTTTTTCCGCCCTCTAAGACTACGCATTTGAAAAACGAGATTTCAAAGTTTTCACAAGAGTATAATGAGAGTTTTTCAACGGCTTGGAATAGGTTTAAGGAAATGTTGCACGAATGTCCTCATCATGGTTTTTCCGACTTGCATCAAATTGACACGTTTTACAATGGCTTGAACGATCATGAGCGTGATTATCTTAATGCCGCCGCGGGTGGTAATTTTTTGTGTAAGACGGTCGAGGAAGCATTGTTAATCATTGAGAATAGGTCTAAGGTCTATAGTCCTCGTAGCACGTCGAGTGTTCGTAAGACTTCGTCTTCGCCTTCGCCTTCATTGTCACATACCGCTGATGCTTGCCAAATCGAGGCCAATTTGGAGAATAAGATTTTTGATAAGCTTAAAGGATTGTTAATTGAGTTTAAAGTTGGTGAACAACCCACTCCCGCTACGGCTAAAGCGGTTGAGGTTTCTTGTATGTATTGTGGTGGAGCTCACGATTACTCCGAGTGCATTACCAACGGTGGTAACACTTCGAGTGCCTTCGCGGCCGCGGGAACTTATAACCAAAACGGTCAAGTTCCCCGCACTAATCAGTTGACTCCACCGGGTTTTCCACCAAATCAAAATGCTAACAATTATCGAAACAATCAAGTTGGTTACCAAAACAATCAAAGAAACAATTACAAGGGTAATAACAACTATGGGAATCAAGGAAGTAGTAGCCAATTGCAAAATCAAAACCAAAACCGTAATTTTCAAAACACAAGTCAAGGTCTTCAAAATGTTTACACTAAAGAACTTCCAATGGACTTTTTGAATTACGCTACGGCAAATGATAAGATTTTGGAAAACATTCAAGAGCAATTGGCTAGTCAAGCTAGGGACACGGCTAAAAACACCAAGGAGTTAGCTAATTTTGTGAAGGAAAATCTTAACATGAGAAATGAGTTGAAAAATGATTTTGCCAATCAAATTAGAGGTCAAAACAATAAAATTGAACAAAGTCATGCTAGGCTTGAACAAAGAATTGACCAAAAAGCCGCTAGTCAAGATGTTAAGCTTAATGCTACTTTAGAAGCCGTCATGGGGAACAAAGCCTCTACTTCGAGTAGTTTACCTAGCAACACCGTATCAAACCCGAAGGGAGAGATGAAAGTGATTACCACACAAAGTGGTAAGACACTTAAAGAACCGACTCCTCAACCAATTACTCCAAAGGTGGAGGAAATTGAGGAAGAACCCGAAGTGGTGGTCGAAAAGGAGCATATCTCAAGCCCACAAAGTACCGCTCATGCCACACCTACGGTCGACCCTTTACCAACATTGGAACCCGAGATTCCAAAGGCTATGCCTATGCCCCAACCCACACCACCCTTGCCTTACCCATCGAGACTTAGGAAGGAGAAACGACAAGAGCGCGACGATTATCAATTTGAACTTTTTATGAAAATGTTTCGTGAGTTGCACCTTAATGTGAGTTTCGTCGATGCTTTGGTCATGATGCCTCGATTTGCCGCTAAATTTAAGAGTATGTTGAACAACAAGGAGAAATTGCATCAATTGTCTAGTTGTTCGTCGGTTTATCTTAATCGCATACCTCAAAAAGTCGGTGATCCTGGTAAAAAAATTTATCCCTTGTGCAATTCAAGATATGGAAGAATGCTATGCCTTGGCCGATCTTGGTGCTAGCATTAATTTGATGCCACTTGCAATCTTCAAGTCGCTCAATCTTCCTAATCTTACTCCTTCACTAATGTCTATCGAGATGGCCGACCATTCCACGATTCGTGCATGTGGTTTGGCGGAAGAAGTTTTTGTGAAAGTGGGGAAGTTCTACTATCCCGTAGACTTTATCGTTGTCGATATTCCCACGGATCTTCAAGTTCCTCTCATTTTAGGTCGTTCGTTTTTAGATACGTCTATGGCTTTAATTGATGTTCATGCTAGAAAGATCACCTTACGTTTCAACGACGAGGAACTTGTTATAAACGCAACTCAAAATTCTCAACTTTCTCATGTTTATTCCGTTGCTACCATAAACCTCGTTGATATGATCGACGTGGTTTGCGAGGAATTTTCACAAGAAGTTCTAGGGTTTGGTGATGAAGAAACTAGTGGCAATCCCACTATGTTAGATCCAATTCTTGATAATTCGACACCAACCTTCACTCCTTTCGAAGGTGGTGGTTTTACGCTGGAAGAATGCAATGTTCCACGTACTTGTGACGAAGACCTCGACAACGATGAGGACTTCTCGATTATCAAGGATTTTCTTAACGATTTCCCATTTCCTCCACCCGAGGAGGTTATGAGTATCGAGCCCAAATCTTCACTTGAGGAACCACCTATCCTTGAGTTGAAAGATTTACCTCCTCACCTCGAATATGTCTATTTGGAGGAGGACGACAAGTTGCCGGTTATTATTGCGAAGGAACTTTCGAATGATGAAAAAACCGCACTTGTCGATGTTCTAAAGGACCACAAAGGGGCAATTACGTGGAAGTTATCCGACATTAAGGGAATCGATCCCAAGTTTTGTACCCACAAAATCTTAATGGAGGATGATTTCAAGCCCACAATCCAAAGTCAAAGGAGGGTGAACCCCAAAATTCATGACGTCATCAAAAAGGAGGTCCTTAAACTCCTTGACGCGGGAATGATTTACCCTATTTTCGATAGCCCTTGGGTGAGTCCTATTCATTGTGTCCCTAAAAAGGGAGGGATGACCGTTGTGCCAAACGATGCCAACGAGTTGATTCCCACTAGACTCGTGACCGGATGAAGAGTGTGCATTGACTATCGTAAGTTGAATGAGGCCACTCGAAAAGACCATTTTCCATTGCCCTTCAAGGACCAAATGTTGGAGCGACTTGCGGGAAACGATTTCTATTGCTTTTTAGATGGTTTTTCCGGTTACTTCCAAATTCCCATCGATCCTCGTGATCAAGAAAAAACTACGTTTACGTGTCCATATGGAACGTTTGCCTATCGTAGAATGCCATTCGGACTATGCAATGCACCGGGAACCTTTCAAAGGTGCATGATGGCTATTTTTCAAGACATGATCGAGAAGATGATGGAAGTCTTCATGGATGACTTTTCGGTGTTTGATAATTCGTTCACTTCGTGTTTGTCGAACCTTGAGAGAATTTTAAAACGTTGTGAGGAAACCAACCTTGTGCTCAATTAGGAAAAATGTCATTTTATGGTTAAAAGTGGAATCGTCTTAGGGCACAAGGTCTCGAAAGCGGGGATTGAGGTAGATCAAGCTAAGGTAGACGTCATCTCCAAATTACCTCATCCCAAAACCGTTAAGGGAGTTAGGATTTTCCTAGGCCACGCGAGCTTTTATCGTCGATTCATCAAGGATTTTTCAAAGATTTCTCGACCCATTACACATCTTCTTGAAAAAGAGGCATGTTTTGTATTTGATGAAGATTGTGTACGAGCCTTTGAAATCCTTAAGAGGAAACTTACCGAAGCTCCCATTCTTGTTGCTCCCAATTGGAACCTCCCCTTTGAGCTTATGTGTGATGCTAGTGATTACGCTATAGGGGCCGTTTTGGGGCAATGTCATGATAAGCACTTCTTGCCTATTCACTATGCTAGCAAGACGATGACCGAGGCTCAACTAAAATACACTACAACGGAAAAGGAGTTCCTTGCCGTGGTGTATGCATTTGAGAAATTTCGACCTTATCTCGTCTTGACGAAATGCATAGTGTATACGGACCATTCGGCTATTAAGTATCTCATGGCAAAGCAAGATGCTAAGCCTAGATTACTTCGTTGGATTCTCCTCCTTCAAGAATTTGATCACACCATTGTTGACAAAAAAGGGGCCGAGAATCTAGCGGCCGACCATCTTTCTCGTTTGGAAGATCCTCACCAAAGTGTTTACGAGCCCAAGGAAATCACCGAAACATTTCCGCTCGAGACACTTGGTGTAGTGAATTCTAAGCTTGATTCTTCAACCCCATGGTTTGCGGATTTTTCAAATTACCATGCGGGTAACTTCATCATTAAGGGTATGACGACTCAAGAAAAACGAAAATTCTTTCGTGACGTCAAGTTATACTTTTGGAACGACCCTTACTTGTTTCGAACTTATGCGGATCAAATCATTCGACGTTGTGTATTTGGCACCGAAGCTTCTAACATCCTTAGAGCTTCCCATGAGGGACCCACGGGGGGTCACCACGGTGCTAATCTCACGGCTAAGAAGGTGTTTGATGTCGGCTTCTTTTGGCCTACTATTTACCGAGATGCACAAGATCTTGTGAAGTCGTGTGATGCATGCCAACGACAAGGAAAAGCCTCACAAAAAGATGAATGCCACAAAATATCATCCAAGTGTGTGAGATCTTTGACGTTTGGGGTATAGACTTTATGGGGCCGTTCCCATCATCTCGTGGTAATAAGTACATTCTCGTTGCGGTTGACTACCTTTCTAAGTGGGTGGAGGCAAAGGCCTTGCCCACCAATGATGCTCGTGTGGTAGTCAAGTTTTTGAAAAGCTTGTTTTCTCGGTTTGGAACCCCTCGTGCTATCATAAGCGATCGTGGAACCCATTTTTGTAACGACCAATTCGAAAGAGTCTTAAGGAAATATGGGGTTACACATCGGCTTTCTACGGCTTATCACCCACAAACGAGTGGGCAAGTCGAGGTTTCAAACCGAGCTTTGAAGAGGATCTTGGAAAGATCCGTTGGGGAAAACCGACAAACTTGGTCGGATAAGTTGGACGATGCTTTATGGGCCTTTAGGACCGCTCATAAGACGCCCATTGGGTGCACTCCCTATAAGCTTGTGTATGGAAAGAATTGTCATTTGCCTATCGAGTTAGAACACAAGGCTTATTGGGCCCTAAAGCATTGTAATGATGATATGGAGACCGCGGGAAAACACCAGAAAATGCAATTGAATGAATTGGATGAATTGAGAGACATTGCTTATGAAAATTCATTGATTTATAAAGAGAAAACTAAAAAGTTGCATGATTCTAAAATTAAAAACCGGGTTTTTAATATTGGGGATCAAGTTTTGCTTTTTAATTCAAGATTAAAAATCTTTTCCGGTAAGTTGAAATCCCGTTGGTCCGGTCCATTCACCATGACTCAAGTGTTTCCGTATGGGACCATCGAGCTAGCTCAAGATGATGGTCCTAACTTCAAGGTGAATGGACATAGGTTGAAGCACTACTTTGGCGGGGAAGTTCCATCCTTGAACTACCTCGACCAAGTCACCTTCCCCAATGATAATTAGTATTGAGGGGATCGAGTCAAGCTCATGACTCGGTAATCAAAAACGAGGTGCCTCGTGGGGGAGTCCAATGCTTATCCTATGTACATATTATCGCTTTCTAATGTAGCTTACGTGTGGGGATTTGTGCCCTTCCAACCTTTGTTTCGTGGTTGTTTGTGAATTGTGGACTTTAGATGATCATGATCTTCATGATTGGAGCCTCTCGTGTTCGTTTTATGGGAGCACTCGATCGTTTGCTTTGAAGACTTTCTCAATATCCATGATATATCCTTTGATGTTCTAACCTTAGGTTATTAGCACACTTCATAAACGGCTTTTAAATTTAATGGTTACACCCTTGCCATGCTAGATTAGCCATTCGACTACGTCTCTAGTATGGGGGTGTTTGCACCCCTAAACTCGAAACATTGAGGACAATGTTTAACTTTAGTATGGGGGGTGAATAGATACTTGCTTTGCCAAACCTTCACGCTTTTCAAAGTTTATCTTTTTGTTTATCGTTTTGTTGCAAAATAAGGCTAAAAATGGTAAAATTTTAATAATTTTCTCATGTTTTATAAGTGTTTGAAGACACGAATGTAGGTTTTCCGATGGCGAGAATAAGAGTAATTTTTGACTCGACCGTGCGTGTTGAGCACTTAGCTTTGATTCCTTAACTACACATTAGGCTAAGTCTCTTAAATGAGGACGAGAAATGATAGAGTTAATTATAAGTTACTATGCTAAACGTAGAGTACTCGTATTCTTTCAAAAACTCATGTGTTCTCGTTGTTTGCTTATTCTCCCTTCGCTTGTAAATATTTTTTGCTTAATAAATATTGACTTAACGGTTTAGTTAGGATTGTTGGGTTTCTAGTCTTTTCTAGTAGCTTCCGTGTAATTAAATTGGGGAGACATTAGGGTATCGCCAGCGTCACGGTTTTGAAGTATTGGCACCCGAATAATCAAAAGCTTCACCCAATAATAAGATTTCAAGTGCTCACCTAAATCTAGCAAACAATTTGAAGCCCCACAAGGCCGAAAAATCTATGCAAAATTGAAAGTGAATCAAGCCTTAATCTTCGAAGCTTTAAAGATCCAAAATTCGCCTTAGCGTGAGGATATACGTCTTTGGCTAATAAAACCACCGATGAGGCGGATAATAAAAGGCAAGGCAAGACCGAAGTCATAATAAAAGCTTCATGGCGAAGTTGAATAAAAGATGGAGGTAAACCAAAGATAATAAGGCCCTTCCGTTAGGGGGCGTATAAAAGTCTTGGTAATAAGTCTCATGTTCAAAACCGTTATAAAACCGTGTTTATCGATTCTTCTTGTCAACTTAATTTTTTGACATCGTTGTCTATTAGGAGGGGTTATTGATTTGATGGTCTTAGTTACATCGTTAGGACTCTATTTTTAGACCTAAATCTCTATTATCACATAAGTCAAACAATGTATCCTCGTGAAACAATCAAGACAAAATATAATATAAAAGATACAACTTAGGAATAATGGGAGGATAAGTATGTGATTAGGGCATATGAGTAGTGTTAGCATTAATAACTTATAATGACAATGATCTCGTTACACGCTTGGCTTGGAATTGGGGTGAAAATCGAGGACGATGAAATTATTTCTAACGAAGCATTCACGTGTTCTTATTCTATGAACCTAAACGTCCCATTTTGCGATGAAAATCATACATTATGTCTAAAACACAAGTAGTAGCAATAGTAGTAGTGTAGCTAGTTTATCGTTCAATAAAGTGAATAAAATGAATTTTAGAAGTGCTATGATACACAACGCACTTGCCTCCTTGAGAACGAACTTGCCTCCTTTTCAATCATATAATCACAAATCAAAATCAATTCATTACACAACGCACTTGCCTCCTTGAGAACGAACTCACTTTTAGGGTCATTCACACACGGTTTTCCTAAATCGTCGTGCATACTTGCCCTAATTACCTTCCTTTTCCTAAAGGGGTCATTTTACTTACAATCACTAATTATGGCACTTATCCTTTGCTTCGGGCCGAAGCATCGATGACAGCCCATTAGGGTTTCACCGCCTATATACGGAACCCCAAGGGGTCCACAAATGTATCACATTCTTCATTCTCTCAACCTACAGACGATTCTTAACCCTAAATCGATTACTTACTTTCACGTTGGAGTCTAATCGTGGGATACGTTCCCACGGTAAGTCTAATAGCGTGTTGTTTTTAGTGTGCAGGATCTCAACCAGAAGTTTACTTGGTGCTAGAGCCAGAACCAAGCACCCGAATTAAGGCTAATTCGGGTCAAGCTAGGATCATCCAACTTTTGTATCAACACAAACATAGTCAGTTGGCATGGTACTCGTCGAAGTATCAGGATGTTCGGTGGACACGGCCTCAAAGTCATTAAATAGATTCTTCCCTTTGAATCTTCTTGCATACTCTCTGAAGTCCTTATCCGGTGTTCTTAGAATCTTTGGTGATTGGCTTTCTTGTTCATTCCATGCATCGATCTGTTCAAACGACATTGACTCCAACGCTGACTTAACTTTTTCATGTTTTTCATGCGTTGTTTCTGCCTCCTTGTAAGAATCATTAAAAGCCATGTTTTTAAAATAAAATGAAAGAAGTTCAACTTGAGGATCATGTGCAATATATATCTCAACGGAGTTGTCATTCAGAGGAGCGAACTCGTACATCTTCTTAACATCATTATCGTTTTCAACAATAGTCAAACCTTTATCAAGATCTTTATATTCACTTTTAGAGTTGTAAAACCAAGCCTATATGTCTTGTTTTGTTACATCCACCAACAACTCATACCATTCTTTATATGACAACCTTTCTTCTTTAGGGCGCACTTTGTAGATAACATATTCTTCTATGTTTACGGGATAGGTTAGACGAGGATAAAAATGGAATACCCCACTATGAAAAATTTCAAAATGAAAAGATTTCAAATAATGACTGCAACAAATATTGAATACATTTTTTATTAAAAAGACTATTACACATAAACCAAATGTTTAAACTTATATAAGATTTAGGTTATAAACTTACCATTCGATTTTCTCTTTGTTGCCACTTCCTAAAGGATAAACACCATGTTTTGTTGTCATTTTTAATTTTTATGTAAACCCTAATGATTTTATTTCATTTACAATATTTTGTCTCAAATAATACTTTATATAATAGTATTATTGAATAAAAATTATTTTGTTTCACGTCTTTTTACAAGACTTGCTCTACCTATGTAAACTTAAATGAGATAGTATCAGATTGTACTATGTTGCAGGTATAAGGTTTGTTTAAGGTAGTATTTATTACAAGTCTTGTCGATGTAAAGACTTACACGCCTATTTACAAACATTTTCTCTAACAATAAAATGCTCTAACACATTTGATCTACCTATTTAAACTTAAATGAGATCCTATGCTGACCTGGTATCCGATTGTACTATGATAAAAGTTTAAGGATTGTTTTTAGAAAGTCTTGTTGATGTAAAGACTTACACGCCTTTTTACAAACAATTTCTCAATCCACAAAAGGCTCTAACACATTTTGCTCTACCTATGTAAACTTAAATGAGATAGTATGATAACCTAGTATCCCATTGTACTATGTTGTAGGTTTAAGGATTATTTTTAGTTATGAATTTATTACAAGTATTGTCGATTTAAGAGTTTCAAGTCTTTTTACAAACACTTGCTCTATCCAGACAAATGCTCTAATAGACATTGCTCTACCTATGTAAACTTAAATGACATAGTATGATTATCTAGTATAATATTGTACTATTTTGCAGGTTCAAGGTTTGTTTAAGGTAGTATTTATTACAAGTCAATGTAAAGACTTTCACACCTTTTTACAAACATTTTCTCTATCCAGAAAATGCTCTAACACATTTTTTGCTCTACCTATGTAAACTTAAGTGCGATACTATGCCTAGCTAGTATCCGATGGTACTATGATGCAGGTTTAAGGATTTTTGTTGGTGAAGTATTTGTTACTAGTCATGTCCATGTAAAGAGTTTCTCGCATTTTTACAAACAGTTGCTCTATCTAGATGAATGCTCTAACACATCTTGCTCTACCTAAGTAAAGTTTTCTAAAACACAAACTCTAACACAAATGAATGCTCAAGCAATAAATTATATCTAAATAAAACAATTAAGGTAACAACATTACTTATAAAAAAACACACAATATTTTTTTTGAAATAAACAAACTCTAAAATAAACGAATGCTTCTAATTGCCCCTTCTTCATAAGCTGCTTATTTTTTAAAAACACGAACCAAATTTGGAATTGTAATGTTGAGAGCCATACTTGATGATTTTGGGCAGAACACCAATACATTTTTTAGTATTAAAGCAGATCCTACTTTAATACATTTTGCATAAAGATCTTCGTTTAATACTTTTTAGTGAATTGTCCCATTAAGTTTGTTTGAAGGATCTTTCAGTGTAACATTCATATCACCAATCTCATTTGGATTACAAGATGTTATAATAGCAACAACGAACTCAATTTTACCATTTGAGATGTAATTTTTAATATCCCCAAAAATTCCACCGTGAAACTCCCCATTTTCTTTCATAAACTCAACAACGTTGACCCAAGGAACGTCTTTGAAATCATCATCATCACTAACATAGTCGTTTATTTTCATAATACACTCTTATGTAGGAGCATCGCTAACATTTGTAATATTAAGTAGGTTACCTTGTTGAAATTTTTCAGCTGGACCTAGGACTATCCTAACCGAATTTATGTTGCCATAATAAGAGTCTATAGTGTCTGATGAACATACGGTTGGGTTTATGGTTTGGCTATTAAAAGTTGCGATGGGCGCAGAGAGTTTTAGATCTGAGTCATCTATATCGAGCATGAATTCCCAGCCTCTATTTGATGGTGAATCCATATCTCAGATGTGTATATGGTGATGCAAATTTTAAGATATGAAATGTAGATATGATTTTATCATGAGTTGCAAAATGAATTAAATATATAGTCTTTTTAAAATTTATTGATATACCTATATATATATATATATATATATATATATATATATATATATATATATATATATATATATATATATATATATATATATATATATATATATATATATATATATATATATATATATATATATATATATATATATATATATATATATATATAATACATATATGGGGCTAAGTTTGACTAGGAAAATGAAAGAGGTGCCACGTCATATGCCTACATGGCGTTTTCGTATTGGCTACATGTTTATTATCTAAGATACAATTTATTCCAAAAAAAAAAAATCTATTGTACGATTACAAGTTTTATTATAATTCACATCCTAAAATATTCAGATGATTTTGTTTCCATAAAACTCGGATCTTATGTAACTATTTTGTCTACAGATATTATATAATTGATCATAAACCCTAATACCATTCATCTTATTCAAGATCCCTTATTGTTTGGTGTTTTTTCTATTGGTTTTTTTGCAGGACTTAAAAACCTACGTAACAGGAAAAAAAGGTACCGCTATTCTCAAAACCCTAATAAATATTAATTTTGTTATATCCTTTTACACTGTGTATGCATATTGGTTTTGCAGGCTGGTGATATGCTTTGTTTTGAAGGTATGCATTTACCTTTTTTGCAGGCTGGTGATATACTTTGTTTTGAAGGTATGCATTTACCTTTTTTATTATTGTTGTTAACAAACGTTTGGAGTTATTATCATTCTCTTCCACAATTAGGTTTATGGAAATCAATAATATTTATAAGATCGATTAAACTCGATCAAAACTTAACACGTCTTTGTTGCTCATGTTCCAATCTTGATTGAAATATTCATGTAAATAATTTTGGCTGTTCTTATTTTAATTTGGCAGCGTTTGGGAGCTAAAAGACTGCAATATCTTGATTCCCTCTTTTTTTAATGTGTAGATAAGAGAACAATATGCCCAGGGCATTGTTGTTGGATTAATTGTTGACCTGTCATCGAAAGCCCCTGATCGAATGAACCTACATGTAAGTCTTTATTTTAGTAACTAACTCCAATCTTTTTAAGGATCTTGGTAACACATGGAAACTTATTCTCATACTAGCTCAGAGGTGTGTACTTTTTTGTTAATGTAAATTCACTCTTTCGTGCACCTTTTTGTTTAATGATCTTTTGCAGCAGCCCGACCACTAGGGGATACAGAGCCTTCTAAATACATAATTTATTGATACTAACTTGAGTTATAAATTATCTATATATGATGTAAAGTTTTAGTGTTTATTTTGATGTAGTTGATTTAGATCTAACCCATTTTGTAAGTTTGCGACCGTAAGCTCCTACGATGACGGTGGTAGAACCAGTGTTAGCCTGTCAGTGTCTACGAAAAGTCATTGAATGAAACTTCGGTTTGTATATGTTTTGATTTGCTTAATGAAAGTGATTCAGGACAGATTATTATTATTGTATTGTACTAACGAAGTTTTCTAATCATTTTACTAAATTAAGTATCCAACACATGCAGTAAGAGCGAATAAGCACATGTCTATTGGTCGACCAGCTGTACATAAGGTCCTTACGAGTCGCTATGTGAGACACTGTACGAGTCACTGTGTTGATCACAGAAATCCACCTTACTGACCGTCTCAGCAAACGTCTTGGAGGTTATCTTTTTACCAGGTACGTGAAATGGGTTCAAGACAACATCTATATATGCATAATGGAACCTCGTGAAATTGGAGGTCGAGGACTATCATCTCCAGGTTTAGAATGCAATACACCTCCAACCTCATTATACCTTGAGGGTGCATCAGACTACAATATGGAAGACCCACGAACAAAAATGCCGAGAACCTTACAGGTAATCATAATATTCATGTTGATCCCAAACTTAGATCGATTAAGCTTTGTGTATACGAGATTAGATCAAGTAATACACGTAGAGAAACCTTTGCTTATGAATAAAGTAACTAAGTGTTATGCGGAATTAACACTTAATCTAGAACACAAAGATGTTAAACAAACTTTCACTTGTATTAGAATAATCGAACTTGATTACAATGAAAGAGGTTTAACAGTCGAATACTTGTGAAAACTTATTATAACTGATGATTAACATTAACCTAAAAGATCTTCTTTTATAGATTAAGAAGTCTTGTACAAGAAGCTACGAATCAACTATTCTAGGTAAAGATAATAATGGAAAATACAATGTCGAGTTTATCTTTACCATATACAATTAAAGAAACAAATAAACAAAAGATTCGTATAAGATAACTTCCATCAGTGCTTGTCTTCCAGGCTATCAGCGTTGACTTTCCTCACTGTCAACGCTTGGCTGTCAGCGTCCAATGTCATCTTATCAGCGCTTGAACTCTTCTTATCAGCGTCTAGTGAACTGACCCATAATTTATTCCCAACAATCCTCCCCTAAACTTGATATCCACTCTAATGATCAAGTTTCTGAATAAATACTAAAGGCTAGGAGGAATCTTACAAAAACTTCCTATGTTGGTGATAAACATATCTAATTAAGTCCTTGGCCACGTCACTAGTATAATCAATCTCCAAGGGTGTCTCCTTCATCTTCTCCAATATTTCTTTGGACAAGAAATAGTCAGCATCCACAAGTAGATACTCTGAAAACTTTGTAGAGCTCAAATGAAACACACCACAAGTAGAATAAAGCCTCCAATGAAGACCACTGAGGTCATCTTCAAGATCCTTCCATACAGCAGGATCTGCTTCCCTTGGACCACACAAAGTCAAAAATGTGTGCCATAGTCTTATTCCATTTGCTGAAGTAGGTGCTTCAGCCTTATACTTGGCCTCTATCAATCTCCATAGATGCACCAAGTCTTCTCTGTCTATGCTTGCAAAGATAGAAATAATCGAAGTGAAAGTGTGTACCTCCTTCCCAAATCTGCCAATCTTCCAAAATCCACACTCATCTTCATCAAAACTTATGATTGGATTTCTGGCATCTAGAGATACTACATTAACCAAATCTGAAGCTTCCAATGGAGAAAGCTTGAGATGCTTCCTTATGACAGTTTCACTTGGATCATACACATCCATATCTTTGGGAAATTGGAGAGGATCTCCTTTCTTCGCTGGTCTTTGAGCAATCCTCATCTCCTTTTCAATCTGCATTTCCTCAGCAAGCTCCTGTTTCCTTTCTTCTGAAAGAAACTGTAAGACATTATTTTCTTGCACATGCCTCCAAATAGGATGTGCCCTGTACTCTAGCTCCTCAAAAGATAAAGCCAGCAACTTCTTGTATGTCCATCCAGGTTGATGGCATCTAAGCAACTTGTAATACAATTGCCTGCTATCTCTTCTAAGCCAAGTCTTGACCTCTTGTGCATTATACTTCAAAATCACCTTTATATCATCTTGTACCCTGAGAAGAATTTCCAACCCCCAAATTTGATCTGACAAACTCATCCCTGGGTTGTCCATTACCTTATCTTCCCAAGCATGGTACATTCTGGTGATTTCTGGAAGGTCAAAATCAACCTGCTTCTTCAAATCACTCAATCTTTCTTTTGCCAACTCATCTCCATATTCAAGTCTTTCTGGATCTTCAATGATTTGTATACTTGAATCTGAGCTGCCTTTGTCACTTTCCTCATCACTTTCATCCTCACTCTCAGTGGCTACAAATGGTGATGTACCACTCCTCTTCAAATCTTCTTCCAAAAGTTGTGCAGCCAACTGTTTATCAAATGCAATTTGTGCTGCATCTTTCTTTGGAACATCTTCTTCAACCATAAGCCCCTTACCCTTGTCTTTTGGATCAATAATTGGTAAGGTAGAAGAAGAAACCTGTGTGGACACATCTTTGATGATTGCTGATGACTGGAATACATCAACACCACCTGCAACTTTGTCAGCGTTCAAGTTACCTTTATCAGCGCCCCGATTACCTTTGTCAGCGCTGGATGTGTCAGCGTTCAAACCTGTATCAGCGCCCACTTTGCTTGCAACAGCGTCCTGTGTAATATGTTGCATTGTTGATGTGAAAGATCCTTCCAAGTTTAATGGAGTTACCTTGGACGTATCAATGACAGGATGCTTCTTCAGGCTTGTAAGAGCTTCAGCAATATCTAAGGATCCACCATCATGTGAACTCCTTTCACTTGCAGTACGTATAAGCTCATCCACTTCATCCTCCCCTTTGGAAGATTCCTCCATCCTACTCCTGCTACTAGGATTCTCCAAAACAGTTACCCGCTCCCTCAATGCTTGGAGTTCACGGCCCTATTATTGACAATTTGTACAAGGTTGACATTTTGCTTTTGCAAGCTAATGACAGCAGCCGTCAATTCATTCAATGTCATAGGTTCCAATCTGCCCTCAGCTAGAATGGGGATTTGACCTCCCAAAATAGAATCATAGGGCATGGATGAGGTCTTATCAATGTTAGACCTGTCTTGGCCAGCTTCTAAGCCTGTACCAATAGGTCCAGCCTCACCCATGTCACCAGCCACACTTGTGGAGGTGGTTCTCTCTGCTACATGGCTAGGACCACTAGAGGAGAACACTCCAGTAGTCCTTTGGCGTTTATTTAACCTAGACTGTAATGGGGTGGAAGATGAGGTAGATTGTGTGGGTGTTGGTTGGTTAAGAGGTGTTTGGGATTGTTCAGGGATGTGATCAGTGTTGAGATTGGCTGTGTCAGCGCCAACATATTGAGTGTCAGCGTTGACATTGGCTTGGTCAACGTCCATGTGTTCAGGTGAAGGTAATGGTTCAAGGATAGGCTCAAGTTGAGGTTCAGGGTCTGGTTGTGGTTGGGCAGCCTGAATTACTTCAAGCATGGCTTGGGTGAGAGGTATAGGTCTGTTTGTGGAGATCATTTTGTCAAAAATGGTTTTCTTTTGCTTAGGGATCTCATAAAAATGGTCATGATCCCTAAGACAATATTCTTGTAAATCAAACACCATTTGCAAAAATCTTGGGTAAGCCAAAGTCATTTTACTTCCCTTATTTTTACACATCCCTTCAAAAATCATTTTTGAAAAATTATACCTAAGCCCACGTGACATACAAACCAAAGCACTTGCAATGGACCTGTTTATTTCATTAAAAGCAGTACATTTTGGACTTAAGCATTGAAGAAGGACATGTATCAAATATTTCCAATCTGAGGGAAATTCTTGCTTATGATATTTATTTAAAGTTTTATCAGCGGGAATAGGATAACCCAATTCCCTAAGACCTTGTTCTATTGTTTCAATGGCAAGGGTAGTCACACCATCAGCGTCATTAAGACGCAAAGCTTGGCGAACCAAAGCTTCAGTGACCACCCATGTTCTACCATGAACAGTAGATGTTAATGTAGTCACTCCATTAGCTGTTGTGGAACTTACATTATTCCAACTGTCTAATGTGTGCGACAGGGACTAGTGGTTCATGAGAAAGTGCATACCTTATGGAGGATGCATTTAAAAATGCCACCATTTGTGAATACTGAGGGAACAAATCATTATCAGCGTCCAAGTAAGCTACCATATTATGTTGGCTCTTGAACTCCAATGTCAGATTGTTTGAGTTGAACTTTGGTGCCATGTTGAAAGTTGTTTAGGTTATGTGATATGGGAAAAATCTAGGAGAAAGATGTTAGACAAGAAAATATGAATACCCAGAATGAAAAGTTAGCCAATTTATAGGAGAGATGCATGATTATGATTGGTCAAAAATGAGGCAGTTATATTCAAAGAGTAATGATGAAAATACTGAATCAAATATAACTTATCTCATGCATTAATTAAAAGTAACAACTCCCCAAAAATTACGGCCAAAGATTAGTCAAAAATAACAACTAGGTAGGGCCCACTAGGTGTCAACGGTCAAAAATAACTCATCAACGCCCAACGGCTATATTTTCTTGTCAGCGTTTGCCTAAAGCCTTGTCAGCGTCACGATTGGTCTTAACAGCGTTTGGAGAAAAACTTGTCAGCGTCTAAAAATAAAAATATTTAAAAAGAAAAAGACCTTAACAAAGTAATTTATCCTAAGGGAAATATCTTGCAAGTTGATAATAATTACTGGGTGGCAAGCACTGTCCATTTATGCACACTTGCTTAAGCAAGATAGACACAAATGTCCTCAAGTGTCCCTTGCTAACCAAAATACTTACCAACAAAGTTATTTCATAAAATCCTTTGTAACTCCCAGGTAAACCCATAACAAAAATATTCCCAAGTCTCCCAACAGACCACAACCAATTCTAGGCCAAAAATGTCTTGGCAGCATGCATAGTTTGTCAACTTTGCATGCTACAGTGCCTCATGGTTTAGTAAAACTAACCCATACTCACCTGTGGACACAATCTAGAATTGTGATAAGAGTATTATAAGAATACCCAAGAGTCCTAAAGGTTCCTTAAACCTCCCCTTAAACTATGATACATGAGTTTCTCAAAATATATATGAACATTAAAAATTTATGTCAAGATAGGAATATAAATATTCCAACCATCATCCATAAACAAAAACATGTCCAAATAGCTCTTCAAAGATCCATAAGCAACTCTGTATCCAATGGCATAAAGCTAACACCACCTACACATTTAGATTGAAAACCACAAAACTAACATTGTTGCTGACAGCGCCCCGACAACACTTATCAGCGTTGAAGGAACTCTTGTCAGCGTTAGACAATAATATCTCTAACAACGGCAAAATAACACTTGTCAGCGTTAAATTTACCTTTGTCAGTGTTCGAAAAATAAAGTGGAAAAATCTAAATCATCACAAAGACCAATAACAATGCATTATCCTGTACATACTTTTACAAAAAGGTTCCAAAACACATATTAAGTGAGATTAACCATTCCAATATTTGTTACCAAATATTGAAATCTTCCAGTATCAAAAGGTTTAGTTAATAAATCAGCCACATTATCTTCTGTGTCTACCCTATCTGGTTGTATTAAACCTTTCTCAAAGCAATCTCTTATAAAATGATGCCTAATTTCTATGTGTTTGGTTTTAGAATGATGTACAGGATTTTTAATAATGCATAAAGTACTGTTATTGTCTACAAAAATCTTGGTATGCATGAAATTATACCCATAATCCAACAGCTGGTTCTGAATCCATAAGACTTGTCCACAACAAGCAGCTGCAGCCACATATTCTGCTTCAGTTGTAGAGTTTGCCACCACTGTTTGTTTCTTGCATTGCCAAGATATCAATCTACTCCCAAGAAATTGACATCCACCAGTTGTGGATTTTCTATCAAACTTGTCACCACCATAGTCACTGTTTGAATATGCAATAAGCTCCAATGGAGAATCTTTTGGGTACCATAAGCCAAGATCTGGATAACATATTAGGTACCTAAAGATTCTTTTCACAGCAAAAAGGTGACATTCTTTGGGATTCACTTGATGGCGTGCACAAGCACACACAGCAAACATGATGTCAGGTCTTGAGGCTGTAAGATACATCAATGAGCCAATCATTGATCTATAGTGCCTAACATCCACATCTTTTCCAGCTCCAATTTTTCCCCAAGGGTGTTCCCTATCCATAGGAGTGGAAGCACTCTTTTCATGTGGAGAAAAACCAAATTTCTTCAAGATTTCAGCTACATATTTGTCTTGGGAGATGAAGATACCATCTTCTTTCTGCTGAACTTGTAATCCTAGAAAGAAGTTCATCTCACCCATTGCACTCATCTTGAATTTATCTGTCATAAGCTTGGAAAAGTCTTTCTTCTTTGTAAACAATGTCTGATCTATGGTGCCCCTTTTAAAACCATTTTCCACCAAGTAGGTGGACAATGTACCATACCATGCTCTTGGGGCCTGATGAAGTCCATACATAGCTTTCTTCACTCTATAAACCTTGTATGGATTCTCAGGATCTTCAAAACCAGGAGGTTGCATGACATATACCTCCTCAACAATTGTTCCATAGAGGAAAGCACTCTTCACATCCATTTGATAAACAGTGAAGTTCATACAAGAGGCATAAGCTAGGAAAATTCTTATAGCTTCAATTCTTGCAACAGGAGCAAAGACCTCTTCATAATCTATCCCTTCCTCTTGTGTATATCCCTGAGCTACCAAACGTGCCTTGTTTCTGACCACAATACCCCTTTCATCTTTCTTGTTCCTTAGAACCCATCTTGTCCCAATTGGTCTCACATATCTAGGACAATCAACCAGCTCCCAAACATCCTGTATAGCAAATTGGTGAAGCTCATCCTGCATTGCTTCCACCCAACTAGGTTCTTTGAGAGCATCAAAAATCTTCTTGGGTTCCTGTTGTGACAGAAAACAGGCAAACAAACATGCTTGTACAAGAGGGGTATCAACCTTCTTGTGGATATTAGCAATGAAGCTATCATGAGTCTGGTGAGATCTTCTAGTTTGAACAGGAGTCATGATATTCCCAATGATTTGAGAGGGAGGATGATTCTTCAAAGTAGATCTAGGAATTCCATTTTCAAGAATTCTGTTGTCTTCAATATCATCCTCCATGTTGCTAATATCTTCTTCAGACTCTCTTCCATCTTGAACCTCTTCATTTATTCTTGAAGGTTCACCTTGTTCAAAATTGGAAGATACGAAATGCTCATGAGTGTTGTCAACGTTGGAATTTTGCTTGTCGGCGCTGGAATTACTTTTGTCAGCGCCAGAATCATTGTTGTCAACGTTTGAGCCATCAGCGTCTGAATTGGTCTTGTCAGCGCTAGAATTGTGCTTGTCAGCGCCTGAATGACCATGCATGTTATCAACTGGTGGTATTGAAGAACCACCTTTATCCTTTCCAGCAGCAGCAGTAGCAGCATAATACTCATCTGTCCATATGGGAAATGTAACATATTCTTGTGTGGGAGATGACTCAACTGCTTGTGGTCCATCCATCTTAGCAACCTGTGTACCTGAAACATTACCAATTCTCTTTTCCAAAACACTTGAAGTTACCTTCACAATGTCTGGATTAGTAACAGGCATATAATTTAAAGCTCTAGATAAAGGTTCCAAGTCAAACAACCAATTTGGACCACTTTCAGGATCACTAGGTTTACTCTCTAAAAACCTAACATGTACTTTTTCAAGTATACGTTTTTCCTTTTTAATGTAAACCCTATATCCTTTGCTCTGCACTGAATAACCCATGAAATAGCCTTCATCACCTTTTGCATCAAATTTACCTAGGTCATCACTAGTTTCTAAAACAACTACATGACAACCAAAAGGCTTGAGAAAGCCAATATTTGGCTTCCTTCCCCAAAGTAACTCATAAGGTGTCTTATTGTGTATTTTGTTGACCAATGCCCTATTTTGAACATAACAAGCTGTGTTAACAGCTTCAGCCCAAAAGGCTATAGGAAAGTGGGCATCAGCCAACATGGTTCTAGCTGCTTCAATTAGGGTTCTATTCTTTCTTTCAGCAACCCCATTTTGCTGTGGGGTTCTAGCTATGCTAAACTGCCTAGTAATCCCTTTCTTTGCACAAAAATCCTCTAGTAACTGATTTCTAAACTCACCCCCATTGTCACTTCTAAGAATTTTGACCTCATTACCACTCTTCTTTTCAATCTGGGTAATGAAATCAATCAAAATTTGGGCAGTTTCACTTTTCTTGGCTAAAAAGAAAGTCCATGTAAACCTGGAAAAATCATCAGTGATGACAAAACAATATGATTTACCCTTCAAACTTTCTATATTAGTTGGACCAAAGAGGTCCATATGCAATAAGTGAAGTGGTTTAGAACTAGAGTGCACATGTTTAGATTTGAATGAGACCTTGTGCTGCTTGCCCTTAAGACATGCAACACAAGAGTGGTCATTGTGGAAAGCCTTTTCAGGCAAACCATCAACTAAACCAAGTCTCACAAGTCTATTGATATTTTTAAAGTTTATGTGCCCTAATCTCCTGTGCCAAAGATTACTTTCATCTACTGAAGCTTTAGCATAAAAACATAACATCATTTTATTATTCATCTTAATTCCATTAAGATTCACATTATATATGTCTTTATGCCTTGGTGTTCTAAATTCTATGTATTTCTCCTCAGGGAGCTTGTAATCTTTGCTTAACACCAAGCATTCAGTATCAGTAAAAAGAACTTTATTCTTGTTATCACACACCTGTGATACACTAAAAAGATTATAGTCGAGTTCTTTTACCAGAAATACGTTTTCAAAACGTAAGTTGTTGGTGAGAAGAGTTCCTTTGCCTGTGATAGTTCCATATCCGCCCCCAAAGAGAACCTTATCACCATCTTCAATGGGAGTGAAGTTACTCAAGTAATCTTCTTTCCCAGTCATGTGCCTAGAGCATCCACTGTCCCAATATCCATAGTCATTAACCTGTTTTTGAATGCCCTGCACATAAGAAAACAAATTAGTTTTCTTTGGGAACCCAAGCCTTGGAAGACTTGGATTCATCTGGTTGTTCAACAAGAACAGACTTGGTTCTCATAACAACCCCATTTTCATCCCTTTTTGGATGAAATGCCCAGTTAACCCCAATTGGTCTTGACATGACCTTTGAAATATAATGAAACCTGTTGCATGTCATAGAAAGACCAGTAGAATTAGGGTTTTGGTCTTGTTTTGGTCTCCATGTTAAGCTAGTAGAAGCTTTAGACCCCTTTCCCTGTGGTTGCAAATACCTAGGTTTGGCAGTGTGTCTGTCAGCGCTGAAATTGTTCTTGTCAGCGCCCCAATTGCTTTTATCAGCGTTGAACCTAGGGTTTGCTACAGGAACCCATTGCCTATTGGACCAAGTGTTTGTCTTTTGGAAAGGTCTTAGGCCATGTGTGTTAGACCCTCTAGAAAAGAATGGGGCTGGTCTAACAACTTGTGAACTTTTGTTCACAAAGGTTTTGTGTCTGACAGTATTTGACCTATGTTGACTTTTGTCAGCGCTGAAATGGTTCTTGTCAGCGTTGACATTTGAAGCGTTGACACATTTGTATGCCAAATGTGAAAAGCTACCACAAGTGTAACAGGCTTTTCTAGGCATATTCTTAGGTCTAGAAGCAAAGAAGCCTGTTCCATGGTTACTAACTTGGCTTTTTGGTGACCTAGTATTCCTATGCATCTCTGCATACTTAACACTAGGTTTTCTAACAGTGTGTGAGCCAAGGTCAACAGCTTTGCCAGTGGTTGGGTGTGTGATTTTAATAGGTGTAGGATCATGGCTCGTGATTGGTGTGGGCTCATTTGGACTTTCACACAACAAACCTCCCTTAACAAACAAAGTGTGGTTAGCTTTCTTCCACTCATCTAGGTCAGTCAGTTTTTGTTTATACTCTTCAACTGGGGAAGTCACTCTAGGTGGAGGAATGAATTCCTTCTCTTGGAGTTCTGGCAAGCCAGTCCAAGATAAGTCCTTTGATTGGACACCATAGAAATCCCCAGCTGGTGGTGGAACACCAGTATAATCTTTCATCCCAATCCCACTCATGTCCTTAGAGTCTCTTTGTTTACTAACACACTCTCCTAGGGTTTGTGTGGCCTTATCAAATCTCTGGATTTTAAGACTCACATTATCTTTATTTTTGTTAGCCTCATCTAACTTAGCTATCAAATCAAGATTAACCCTGTTTGTGATATCTTGAATATCTTTACTTTGATGTAACTCATGTTTTAAGATATTTATTTTATCCTTTAAATCAAACTCCATTTTCTTATACTCAGCTACTGTCCTTTCTGTTTGGGTGAGAGCAATTTGATAATTAGATACTTTGCATCTTTCAGAACTTGCCTCATCTAATAATTTTACTATCTCCTTATTTAGTTTTTCAGTATTTAAACGACAACCCTTAGAACAGAAAGCATCATCATATACCTCATTATCTGATGAAGAGGAGGAGTGTGCCATGAGAGCATATTCAACATGCTCTTCTTTAACTTCAGCAACCAATGCTTTGTCCTCTTCCTCATCCTTAGCCAAAAAGTTCCAGCTCCAGTCCCATCCTCCAACACCATCAATTTGTTGAACAGCTACCATGGCCTTGGAATCTTGGCTCTTAACCATTTGGCTTGAAGGCTTACCAGCATCAGATCTTCTTGGAGATCTACATTCCCTCATAAAGTGCCCCATACGATGACAATTGTAGCACTCAACTTTGGATTTGTCAAATCCAGCAACATCCTTAGCATCAAAGGTCATCTTCTTCTTGAACCTTCTATTAAACATGTTTGCTCTTAAACTTACAAGAGCCATAGTCCACTTGATGTCCATCTCTTCCAATTGCTCATCACTTATTTGCTCAAGATCCTCATATGTAATCCTTGAATCACTGGGCAAAGAAGCAATGAATGCACACACAGTATCTAGATCTAAACCAGCAGGTTTAATTCCATCAGCGCCAAAACTGTAAGTGTCAGCGCTTGAGTGTGAGGCGTTGACAGGATGTAATCCAGCGCTGACAGGATGTGTTCCAACACTGATAGGATGTGATCCAGCGTTGACACATGCAGATCCAGTGACTGGATGTCCATAGGAGTTCATGGAATCAAATTGACCTTCACTTTGTGAGAAGAAGGCCATGTTGCTACTGGAAGGTTTATTATCACTCTCCAAAAGCCATTCATTCTCCAACAGTCTTAGTTTGTTGAAGATGTCATCAAACCTAGAGGTTTTGTAGGTGTTATTGACAAGAATGGATCTTGCCTCAATCTTCCATACCTCGCCAAGGCTTTTGAGAAAAGTAGCATTCAAGTCAGGGTCATCAATCTGTGTTCCCATGAAGGAAAGTTGACTTGTAATGTCAAGCAGTCTACTTCTCACACTGTTGAGATTCTCATTGGGTTGAGCCTTAAAGACAGCATACTCATGCATGAGTTGCTTCTTCTTTTCTTCTTTAGTGTCAGCATTGCCACCATGTGCTACTTCAAGAGCTTCCCAAAGCTCTTTTGCAGACTCAAAGCGTTTGTACTTGTGCTGATTCTCATGACCCAAGGCGTGTTTCATGATGTTCAAAATTTTCATGTCCACCCTTTTCTTGGCTATATCTTCAGCAGATACAGCTCTTCCATCTTCAGGCCTTTCCTTCTTATCAGCTTCAGGACAATTACGAACAGCTACCCTTGCAGCAATAGCATTAGCAATCTTTTGAGCTTTGTTGAATGTGTTCCCATATTCAACAATCTCCCAAAGAGTGTAGTCATGGATGGCTACATATTGCTCAAAATTGGACTTCCAAAGCTCGAAGTTCCTGGCATCAAACATGGGAATTTTGATACTAGGGTTTGTGGTGTTGCTTTGTAGCAAAACAGGAGCAGGAGGTTGTTCTGAGCCAGACATGATGTTTTTAGGGTTTTGAGAAATTTAGGGTTTCGTTGTTTTAGGGTTTTTGGTGTTTTAGGGTTCTTGCGTTACTTAAAGATCAAAAGTTTCTCAACAAGCTCTGATACCACTTGTTGATCCCAAACTTAGATCGATTAAGCTTTGTGTATACGAGATTAGATCAAGTAATACACGTAGAGAAACCTTTGCTTATGAATAAAGTAACTAAGTGTTATGCGGAATTAACACTTAATCTAGAACACAAAGATGTTAAACAAACTTTCACTTGTATTAGAATAATCGAACTTGATTACAATGAAAGAGGTTTAACAGTCGAATACTTGTGAAAACTTATTATAACTGATGATTAACATTAACCTAAAAGATCTTCTTTTATAGATTAAGAAGTCTTGTACAAGAAGCTACGAATCAACTATTCTAGGTAAAGATAATAATGGAAAATACAATGTCGAGTTTATCTTTACCATATACAATTAAAGAAACAAATAAACAAAAGATTCGTATAAGATAACTTCCATCAGTGCTTGTCTTCCAGGCTATCAGCGTTGACTTTCCTCACTGTCAACGCTTGGCTGTCAGCGTCCAATGTCATCTTATCAGCGCTTGAACTCTTCTTATCAGCGTCTAGTGAACTGACCCATAATTTATTCCCAACAATTCAGTTTCCAGATTATTATTTGTTTTAGTGGGAATATGCGCATACCATCAAATAGATCAGAGAGAGAAAAGTAGGTGTTGGTATACTTTTTGAAATCGACACATATGTATAATATTAGTCAAGCACCCACTATTGTTTATTATGGGATCACAACACATTAAATTTGAGGCAAATATTGGATCAGACCTATACCATAAACCTGATTTTGTGTGTGTCATTTGTTTTTACTTCAGCTGCATAAAAACGAGCTTCATCCAGTTAGATATGTAAATAGATAAAGAGATGATTATGTATATTTCTAAATCTCATTTAATAGTGTTGAAATAGTTATGTAGAACCGCCTTAAGATGAACAATTTTACATGATCTCGTGTATCACACTATACATGTCAAGGTAGAAAGAGTTGTGCTAAAAGTTATAGTTCATGCAGTAATAGTACGCTTAGCAATGAGATTAAAGGAA
Source organism: Glebionis coronaria (assembly GCA_025667525.1). Lineage (NCBI taxonomy): Eukaryota > Viridiplantae > Streptophyta > Magnoliopsida > Asterales > Asteraceae > Glebionis > Glebionis coronaria. Next base: position 157,074 of record JANFOE010000896.1, read on the forward strand.
AACCATACCCGCATATACTAATTATATGCCACTTTCTCACAACACGGATGTAGAGGAATATGTGAGAAAGAGTATGTTGGATGGAATGCGGGTGCAGCCTCAAGGGAAAGCATCAAAGACGTTTTGAAGCTACCACGGCCTTTAGGTGATTGTTGATTTATAAGATGATATTTCTTACTTGTGGTTTTCTGTAAACTGGGTGTGCATCACATGCACAACAGTGTAAAGCAGCCTGTCAAAAATCAAAATTTAATAGCCTGTCAGCTAAGGCAACGTATGAAAACAGATAAAAGAAAAACTCCAAGGTAACCTTTATTAGGAAAATAACTTGATCCCATTGGTATTCCCTCTACCTGATCCCACCTATTCCATATGATATATTCAATATGCTGCTGAAAAAAAGATGATGAATTTGTTGCATCTGATGTATATGAATGCAAATAGTGACTAATGAGTCCTTTAAGGACAATCCTTTAGAAAAATTATGTCCAAACATGCCTCTTACACATGTTTTAAATATATTTAACCAAAGATCTTGTGATTATATTTAACCAAAGGGATCATCCCTGCTTTGTTGCAATTTGAATATAATAACTGATTTTTTATCAGTATAAGTAGTCGAGACATATATGTATGTTTGTCTATACTTTCTTTAGTAAATTGCATAAAGTGTTCTTGTGGAACATTGAAAATTTTGATAAGCGTCGTTGAAGGCTACACTTATGTACACCAGGTACGATGTCGAGATGCTATGGTTTCAAGCCTAAAAGTTGATGTCTAGGATAGTATTGTGAGTTTAGGGGCTGCCATTAATAGGACTAGGATTACGTGTATGTTTTTGGTATAATAAGTGGCTATTGTACCAATAGACTAATTAGTTTTATTTTTAAGTTATAGAGAATGTGTTATGTTGTATGGAACTTATATCTTAATGCATCCTGTTTCTAAATTTATAGATAAATATATAAAGGAACGTTAGTTTCTCGCTGTCGAATGACCAATTGAAGCTTTCTCGAATATCCTCTTCTCTTCAGAAACTACAGGTTGGCAACATTAGTTTTGATTGAAATTTGAATAAATACTTATACGACCTGATTTTTATTTCCTGTATTGCAGTCCTCTTCAATCAGATTCAATAAGATAATGAAGAAAGATCCTTTAAGGTGTCAAAGAGTGTAGTAAGTAAATTGTGGCTTCTCAGTTAGTTCCTGGAATGACTTACATCATGTATTTATCTCAATTGTTTATCTATTTTGACATTTCTACTTTTGCATTATATTATACTTTAGCTCTTTCCATTCTCGGTCATTTTTTCTCTTTTTGTTGTTGCTACCACAACCTTCTTTTTCTTTTTATTTCTACTCTTTTTTCTTTTAGCATCTTGAGTCGACTAAATCGTTTCGACGAATTTGGTCTCAGCCACGACTTATTTGAAAAATAAGAAATCTTTTAATCTTTTTTTGGCACTTTTTTGTATTAAAAAAACTTTATTTAGTTTTAATTATTTTTTATTAGATAAAATTTATACTACAATTTCTAAATTTTAATATATTGAGCTCTGTTTAATTTTTTACAACATATATTAATTTGACTATTTTTAGAATTAGTTTTAGCTAATATATTGTATCCTTTGTATCTCAAGTTAAGTCTTTTTTAATCATTTCTTTAACAATATCTAAATATAAATATTACTGTAATGTTTTTTATTTATTTAAATAATTATTTGACAAAAAGTTTATATTAAAAAATTGGACTATGTCGCCTTATTGTGGTAAATAGGTCGATGTAGGTCGTCGAAGAGAGAAAACCGATGTCATAAAAAATAGAGATCCCACTAAGTCGCTGTTGTAGGTAGCCTAAGATTTGTCCTATTCTCTCGTATTTAGACTTAGATTTCGACATCTCGACCAATTTACATTTAAATGGGTCCATTTCGAGTTCTATTAACTTTAATCTCAAACAAGTTGAATTAGACTTTAAACATGACACCATCACAATCGTTAGGTGTACAAATACCTAACACTGTCAACGATTAGTTTGTGTTCAACCAACAAAACTAAAAAAAATCAATATTTATACAACCAAAGATTCACATGGGACAAAACACGTCGTTGAGTGAGTCAAGGCCAAAGTATCATCCATTGGGTCGCTAAAACCTAAAACAATCGAAAAACAAAACACAACCGCAAATACTAAGACACAAATGTACACTTATAAAAGATTTATGAAACGAACCCGCCCATTGGGCGGGTATATATATATATATATATATATATATATATATATATATATATA